>JAHQIW010000411.1:0-162170 GCA_019055375.1 Parelaphostrongylus tenuis
TTGGCAGAAAGTAGTTGCGCCACCACATATTGAGCAAGACATCCTGGCTTGGAGTGAAGTTTATTATCTATAATTAAGTGCCGATTTCTGTAATTGTACAAAAGACCACGTGAAAATTTTTGTTGCTATTATTACATTTCCCATGCTACTAATCAAAAAAGACATTCAAAAGCTATATGTTTTTTTCTAACTGTACTTGAAGCAAGGACAAAATAGCATTGCACTTAAGAGAGCTGTTGTTTTTAGTTATGCATAGAAGACAGCGCCAGCTCACGCTTCCTCTCTGAACAAACGGTGTTTCTGAGCTTTCTGATGTCCATCTAGGTGCTATTCTCTCACTCGTTTACCTCATTTGAAAAATATTATCAAACATAATTCGTAGTACAATTCTATCAATCCGGATTCGAAATCAAACAGTCACTACGAAACGCAGATCTTTGTCAGTAAGGTGCGAGTTGTCCTCATTCTACCACTATAATATTCTACTAAGTATATGGGGCTGGTCGTATTTTTCTTATTGTTCAAGTCAGAGATGGTGTTTCAGTTGCAAAAGTAAATGAACAAGCAACATTTCATCTAACACATGATGATATTCTTGAAGGCATCACTGATATATGTGAATGCCGTGCTTACGTCAAGAACTTGAAAATCGTGCAAAAATCCTTAAATAAAATACAGTTTCTTGAAAATCGTATTTAATTTTGAATAAATAGATCGAAATCTTTCTTCCAAATGATTCCTAAAGTATTCAATTATGGGGAAATTACCAACATTTGTCGGAAAAGTCAGCTTCGTACTGTAAGCTTGTTCCAAGGTACATCAATAGCAACAATAAAATTGATATTGAAACTAGCTAATTTGAGATTTCTTCCATGTACTGATAATCCTTATACGCAATGTCTAATACATTTGGAAACCCTATAGAACAACATTTCTTGTTATCTTGTAAAAGTTGTTTGTGATAAAAGTTTGCAGTAGCTTTCCATTGAGACCTACTTGATAGAGCATATCCCAAGTATTGTCTAGTGAGTCATTAGAAAACCTTTATCTTCCTTTTAGCTGCCACCTCTTGATCATAATTGTTCAGTGGAGAGAAGAAAAGGAGACCAAATTCGCTGTTCCTAGAAACGTCGTAATAGAATCAACATCGAGGAAACTGTTGTTCATCGCATCTTGGATTCTGATTTCACTGTCACCGTTGAGATGCAAACGTCTCTGTCTAAAACTCGAAGTTTTAGCACATGCAGTACAGAACTTGGGAATATGGTCTATAACACAGTTCTTTGCAGAAATACTGAGTTTTAAGTTAGCGAAGAACGAGGATGATTACTGATTTTTGAGCCGTAGTAATTTTAGATTGCTATTACTTTTGGTATCTGAACGGCAGCATTGCTGTTAATTTAATCTATGGTACTATAAGGTCTAAGTTGACAATGTTCTAGATGTGAGCTTTTTTAAAGAATCCTGGAAGTGAATAGATTAGATGCTATCTTCATTTCCTTATTTCGATACGATCACTCATTTTTAGACTCAACTCTATTCAAAGGGAATGGGAGACCCAGACTAGTGTTCTGTAGGATGCTTCAGCAATAGTTATTTGTACTCAACAACTACATTTTATTGAAGGCCTTCTTATATGCTGTTATTATCTTCACGTTATATTTTGATGTTATCAAAGTTAGGATGTGTTTGTAATTATCTTAGTAGTAACCACAGCATTTTAACTTTTACTTGCCTATCCTGCTTTTTTATTGATAAGATATGATGTGAGCTACAAGCACAAGGTTGCTGGAATATGGGCAAGACTTAGAATTTCAGATGAGCTTCGAACCTGCGGTATTTTACCTTTCTCTCAACTATGTTTCAAACTCTATTGGTGCTATCAGCAATAATCCATCAACGGTAATGATCTGGTGAGCACAAATTGGCATTGCACTCAGTTTCGAGGACCTTCTGCGCTAGTTCCACTTTCTTCTTCTTCTCCTAGATTTAAGTAGGATTTCGGAGTCGTTTCGACATAAATAAATAAATAACCAAGTAAATAAATGAATATATGAATATGTATATATAACACTTTAGCACTTTATTTGATCCGTCATCACAGTATTTTTTGTCACTGTGCGGATCCCACTCCTTCTAGCATTCAGTTCGTTTTGCCTTCTTCTTGAACGGCTTAGAATACTGGTTGCGCGAGTCTCCTTGCAATCTCAAAGATAGCTTTGCTGTGGCGTTCCATAGGACGTTGTTGTTGACTGCCAGAAAGAAGTGGGGTGGAGCTCGGCTCAACGCACGTCGTGTCCAACATCACAGCCACTCGGGCATAGCGCCTCACACACACATTATATATTTACATATATATATATATATATATATATATATATATATATATATATATATATATATATGTATATATGTGTACATATACGCATACAAATGAGTATATACACATTCGTACATATATATGCATATAATATATACATACATATATATATTTCATATAAGGTGTATAAGTATGACTCCGCCGTTTTTACGGTTTTAAACATTCAATCGATGCAAAACAATTTTGGTACTGTTCAGTTTCGTTTCACAGGAACTTTTCATAGGAAGTGTTAGTCGAGCTGAGATTTCAGGCTACAACCCCAAGTCACCGTTTTTGAAACAGTCTTTTATAACGCTGTAAGATCCTAAATTAAATTATGTTCCACAAAACCACTTGTTTTTTCTTATCTTGCTTATATATAGATGGACAAAACTCCTTCCATAAAGTGTTAGTACTCATTCGATCGCACAAGTATCGAAGAACTCAAACGTATGTTTGTTTTTTTGGAAAAGCTCTTTTGATAGTACTGTAGGAGAAGGAAAAGATTTGTGCTTTATATCTCGCCGGACAGAGCTCTCTCTTTAGACTATTAGTAATCATTCGCTTGTTAGTTCTACTCATTTCAACGTTGTGCTCATTTACTGGAGACATCGTTTAGCAGAGAAAATCCATCGAGTTTTACATTCTCGACGACCTTGTCTGCCGGCTAAATCACGAAGCGGGAGAAGGGGGGGGGGGCAGGGGCGGGGCGATCGGTCACGTTTGAAGTTTTGTTATTCAAATGAGATTTTTTCACCGCATCAACAGAAACTTCACATTAGAGCGTATGATTCTAATACTAAAGAAAATTCTCTGCATAATGATATGCTTTTTGTGCTTCCATCGAATAATACGCGTACAAATTTGAAGGCGCTCAGCGGGTATGAAACATGATTTTTTTCAGATGCTACATCGTTATAAAAAGTGTGTTTTGAAAAATCGGCGACTTAGGGCTGTAGCCTCATGTCTCAGCTTTCGATGGTTACTGACACTCCTATGAAAAGTTCCTGTCGAGCAAATGAGGTCGATTCTTCATTTCTCCCCTATAACTGAAAGGGATCAAAATTTCTGTGTCAGAATCTATTTGTATATAATTTCCTTCATTAGCAATAACATTTTTTCTAATTCTTGGGTAATTTTTGAATGTCCTCGGTGAAAACATTGGTAGGTAAATTCAAATATTTTTGATTTCTCTAGAATTTGCTAATTCATAATTTAAACATGGTAATTTCAAGTGGTAATATGACGGTGCAATGTCAGGAGGTTAAGGCGGATAAGGTATTGCCTTCTAAAACCTCCTACCTCACTCTTTCATGACATTTTCGATTGTTTTCGCAACACGAGGTTAACCGTGATCATTCAGCATAGTCACTCTTTTGTGTTTTACGGCCCATTCCGGTCGTTTTATTTGCAAATTATGGTTTAATTTGGTTAATTGTTCTTGATAAAATGCTGCATTGATTGTTTCACAAGATTTCGAGCTCGCAGTAGAGGACGTCTTTCCGATCACACCAGATGCACAACAATCTTCTTTTCCGTGAAGATTCCTTTTTTAAAAATAGAAAATAAAAAAATAAAAAATAAAAATAGAATAGCTGTCAGCTCAACTGGGTTTATAAAGCGAAATCGCATACCCGACCAACCTGTCAAAGGTTGGTAGCTGATAGCTAACATTGAGATGTTGAAGAATGAGTGGTCGGGTAAACGTGCCTCAGTGGTGTAGTGGTAGAGCACGCGTCCTCGGATAGGATGAAACGTGGGTTCGATTCCCGGCTGAGGCCGTGTTTTTTGTTCACCACTCAATTCTCTTAGTTATACAAGTAACGTAATAACACTGCGAAAAAAGCAGTGAAAATACTATAATTTCGAAGTGTTCCTTTTTTAGTTTATTTTGCTGGTTATCCGGGGTCGGTCCATGTCGAATTGCCGAAATAAATTCAGTTTTCATCTCCGGTCACTAAGCGATACAAAAGAGTCTTTCTTTTCGTCGTGGCGGCGGTTTTCTCTAAATTAGGCATGAAAGTAAAGCTTTCCGCAATTAGGGTACAAAAATCGTCATCCTCAAAGTTCTGCAAAAATCATCATATAAAATATTTCAAATATAAAACATTTAAATAAATAGTTTAACACAACTTTTAAACAAACAAGAATCCCAAGACCGACTATCTGTTAACCTCGGCATAGTTTTGAATAAATGAATATGTTCTTCTGTTTAGCGGTTTCTCAACAAGAAGAATTTGCATATTTTCATTTTTACTAACATTACAGCAAAAAATAATTTATCGTTGGAGTCGTATTGTTCACCTGATGTGTATGTATAAGTATATATATACTATATATTATATATATATATATATATATATATATATATATATACGTATATATATACGTATATATATATATATATATAAAGCTCACATATGTATATATATCATATGTATATGCATATATATGCATCCACGCACATATATGTACATATGTACATGAATGTATATATATGTACCACACTGCACATGTATGTAAATACATATGCATTTATATATATATACATTTATATATGTGAATATATATATGTATATATACATATATATGTATATATATACATATACGTATACACAGACATGCATGTATATATATGTATATGCATGCATGTCTGTGTATACGTACATGTATATTCATATATGCATATGTATATATGTATATATCATTTTATGTATATATCCTTGTATATATGTAATGCATATGTTTTTATGTACATATCCTTTCATAAAAAAACAAACCTATATTTGCGTCAGTACAATAATATTGGTACAACATAAGTTGCAAAACACTTCTCTATGAAGGCAATGTCTATGTGTTATGAACCATAAACATGTTATAAATAGTACATATTTACTATTCATGCTCACAGATCGATTGAGCAGTATCTCTTGTAGAATTTTTCATATCCTAAATGCTAATTCATTAGCTAACGAAGACCTGTTGTCATTTTGGGAGAACCAGCATACTATTGGCGAACGGAAGTTAAGCGATGGCCGAGGCGGGAAAGCTGCTAAACGTGCTGTTGCGAATGTGTTTATTCAACAAAACATTGATCGTTAATGGCGAGATTACATGAAATCTTGGTTTTGAAAAATCACGTTTTATACTCATATATGTTTATGAGGAAGTACTGGTCTATCTCTGTCATGAGAATGGTCATAGTTGTTGTTGTTGTTGGTCTTCATTCAGCGCAATCTCTGTTTATTGTAGACTTTCTGAATAATCGTTGAAATCGTTTACTGAACAAGAGAGATTACTTTATTAGGGTAAACAAAAAGTTTTGGGGAATTTTGAAGGTTTCATTTTCTTCCATCTTTGTCGTTTTTCATTGATAGTTTTGTATATATCTATTTAGTTTATTGATTTTAGCTCCAAGGCCTTGTGAGATGGATGATATGAGATGAGAAAGGATGACAATATTATTTTCAAGTGCTGATCCGCCATTACTGGAGAAAAGGTTTAACGATTCTCAAAGCCGTCGATGAGATTAGCGGGAGTGAAGATGCTGGTACTGCGACAAAATCGACTGTGAGCAGATGAAATGACTTAGGTGATTCAGAAGGTCTCGACCTCGAAGGCATGCCTTGTTCTGATCGGGCATCTGTTTTGAAGAAAAATGGCTTCCAAGCGGCTTCAAATGCTGAGCTTTTATCGAGTACTTGTGATTTGGCTCAAGGACTTGAAGTTTAGTAGCGAACCGTTGTCACCAAGTTGGACCAATTTAAGTTTGTCCACAAGAAGCCTTGCCATGATCAGCATGGGCTTTAACCGATTAATGGTCTCTTTCGATCATTGCAACATTTCTTGAATACCGTTGATTTGGATCATTTGATAAAGTTGAAGAAGCATGTTAAAAGTTTTAAATTCAAAAGAGCCAGAATGATACCTCGCACTGGCCAATGGTGGTCTATACTTTGCAAAATGGTTATTGTTATTTTTGTTCTCAATTCACATAAAAGTAATAAAAATAACAATAAACTTGAAAACAGTTTTACGAAGTGATTTCATGTATTCATGTATTTCAAGAATTTCTCAGAAATTTTTTATCGACCCTATATTTCATTAGGTCAACTTTTTGATGTGAGAACTATTTAGAACCGCAACTTTGTTGGCCCATCAGGCAAGCTGCCTCCAGTGTTGCTGCTAGGGCATGGTGGTCCAACAGCTGCAGCCGTCAATACGCTTGACCTTAAAAAGCAGTTTTTCACTTCACGTGGATTCGCCGTTCTTGATGTGAATTACCGCGGATCGACCGGATTTGGAACGGATTTTAGGAATATGTGAGTAGATTGGTGCAGTGCTATCTTTTCAAAACTTATACGATACATTATAGGAACCGAATTTTTTGTACTAACTATTCTATGTTGTAGACATCAAATTTATTGAGATTTTTCCTGATTCAAATATCATTCAACATTGAGATCTAATTACCCACTTCATTTTTGGGTACTTTTCTGTCGGCTTTTAGAGAAAAAGTATTTTCTGGTTGTTTTCAAAGTTTGTTAGTCATTCGATTACTCGAAATGATTTGAATGGTGTATTCCATGAAATAATTTGAATGGTGTATTCCATTTTGAATTACCTTTATTATTGTGCTGTAACATCAAAAATAAAGTTATGCTTCTCATTCAAACATTGCTCACTTAAAGTTTTTCTTCTCGACTCATAGTAACCGTTTGATAGCTTGAATCTTACTTATATCAATGATATATTTGGTTTTTGAGAATGACTGTTTAATCTGCTGTAACAATGAAAGGAATATTGGGTTTCGCAAATTTAGCACCGCAAAAGTCGCGCTGGTTTAGTGGCAATATTGCGGAATTTACACACCGGCAAGAAGCGCAGTGGCCTGGTGCCAATGTCGAACTGCGCGAATCTTGACCTTCTTTTAGCTACTACAGCGCTAAAAAGTTCTTTCAAAAAACCAACAGCATCACTGCAACTGCCGATATACAAGCTATCGAATGGTTATCAAAAGTCAAGAAGAAAAGTTTCGTTCAGCGAGATATGTTTGAATGAGAAACATTTTTTATCTGCTGTTGCTACGCATGTTTGAGTGAGAAAGAATGTTTTATTTTTGCCGTTGCAACGCAATTATAAAGCCATCTTGAAAATAAAATGCACCATTGAAATCTCTTAAACCTGAGCCATCAGGGTTTTGGCAGACGAAGTTTGGAACTTCATACCTGAGTCAAAAAATAATTTGTTTTGCTTGAAAGAAATTCTACTCAAATGTTTGAATTTGCACTATCATGGCAGATATTTGTTGATTTCGTGACATTATTGCTTTACTATCGCCAGCGAAATTGTTTTTTCATCGGGGTGTGAACGCGAGATTACAAATTCTCAGATATTGTCAATTCGCTGTTTAGGTTGAAGCGTCAGTGGGGCGTTGTCGACCGAGACGATATGATAGCAGCAGCTCATTCAGTAATCACACGACGACTTGTTGATGAAGATAAGGTCTGCATCCTAGGTAGTTCGGCTGGAGGGTGAGTACAAATATCTAATGCTGTACTCCTTCCAGGAGTTGGTACCGTAATCAGTTGTGGATTCTCATATTAAGCGGGTATTTCAACTTTGTCTACATGATAATCATTGACAGTACTCGGCAACTTTTCTCCCAATGAAAATATCATTACTTTGGCTACAATTAATGGGTGGACTGCGTTGACTTGCGACGGGCGAGCTGCGTACCGTGGCAATATCCAGTGGTGATGTCTTTTGAAACTGTGGCAAAATGCACAACATCAAGAATTCTGGAAAATACGTTGTGACTTGCAAAGACTGGCAACAAAATCCTGTCACAGAATCCCAAGAATCAATATATATTGTTTTCTTTGACTGTTTTCATGCAAGCTCAGCAGTATATGGCAGATGCAGTTAGCACAATCCAGTGAAGTGGTCAGTATTTACAGGTGGCAGAACAATAAATGAGCCAATTAATACCTCAAATACTACGTTCTACACTCAAAGTTCTTGGCGGCATGTCAACTGACGAGGCACCAGTGTATATAAGTCGCAATGATTATTACTGTCATGTCTCAAGTGGCGAAGAGCATGTAGTTTCCGGACATCATCCACGAGTACGTCAATCTCACAAACAAAACCTGCTGTACTACGTGGATTTGGATGCGCTATATCATGATCTGCTGATAGAAACATTTAAGTGACAGCAGCTTTAGTCATGGCCATGTCAATGTTCTTGTATCATCTAGCAAATACAAATCCCAATCGAAGTTTTCATGATCCGAGCAGGAATTTAGCACCTTGGACGAGCTGTCTGCAAGTTCTTCTGGCTAGCTAGTGAAGACTTGATTGACAGACGTATAGAAAATAGGAAAGTCGTACTGACAGCATTGTAAACGGTGATTTTATGTCGAATATTTGAAGTTTCTATCGTCATAATTGAGATTTACTATGGCTTACTAGCAAGGCTGAGAGCTGCTTTCAATATCACCGGCCACTAAAAATTGTGCACTAAACCAGCGTTCGCCATGGTGATTCGCAAAACGTTTTGTCATCGACCAGTTTCTACAATATCAGTCGCACGAGCTGAATTTTGTTTTTTTTTCTATTTCAGGACACCACAGCAATGAATTGTCAAAGCACTCGAAAAGTTTCTTGAAGTTGAAGCTTTACATTCATAAACTGCTGGTTCGAGTAGTTGAGAAATGAGGGACAGATGTTAGGAAACACTAATGGATCGAATAGCTGTGAACTGAGGGGCAAATGTAGGGAACAAAGTGCTGATGCAATGTTTTCCTGCAGTCGACGTGAGAACGCCTAAGCATGGCTTTTTCTAACACTTCGAGAAAATTCATCTCGATCAACACTCTACGACTTTCTTAGAAGGAGACGCAAAGACTAGTCGAAATAACACGCTAGGTAGAAATTAATGAGGTGTAAAACTGTGATTGCTTGATTCAGTGAAATACCACATGGCCTTCTAATAATTATGGGGCATCATTAATATTGGGTTAATAAACCTATATCAACATATTCACAGCATTAGCGTAACGACATCACAGCCACAAAATTATAAATGCTACGACTATTAGTAGAACGAGGACTGTTCAATGGATATAGTAACGTTAAGTACTTTTAGCAATGGTGATTAAATGATTAGTGACAGACTGATAAGTGCAATATGCTAAGGCATGATCAATAATGAGCTTTATAGAGAAAATAGTAAGATAAGCTTTATATGGCAGGATATCGAAGACGTATGAAGAATTAAGAGAACGAATAGCATAAGGGATGATACGATGGGCTATGAGTAATGAAAAAGGGGTGCGCCGAGGTCGAGTGGTTGTGATGCTCGTGGCGGCGCGCGTAGACACAACTCTCCTCCTCCCCTGCCCTTTAACACTGTGCAGCAGTCAACCAACGCCTATGGAACGCCACAGCCAAGCTATCCTCGAGACTGTAGGAGACTCGCGCTCAACGGTATTCCACGATGTTCAAAAAAATGATGAAACGAGTTGAATGCTGGAAGTACTGGGCCCCTACAGTTGAAAAAAAAACCATTGTGAAGACGGATCAGTAAAGTGTGATACGGTCAATAGACAAAAGTACTATGAGCTACGATATGATGCAAGTAATACGACGATCAAAAGGTACTGATGTGTAATAATGAGCTGCGAAAACAATGATCAATGAAGAATGCGGTGTGGTAATTGAGACTGAACTCCAAGTGAATGTTTCAACAAAATGTCGAGGCTGGAAGTGGCCTATCTATGTATACAATTAGTAGAGAGCGGGATGGGAAAACAGTTCAGACTAGGCATTATGCGCGTGACACGTGCGTAATTTTTTTTCGCCAACGGAGATGCCCGAGATATATTTCCCATAATCATCAATGCACATGACTACGAAGATAACATGCTCTCAAAGTCATGCTAAAATAATGCGAAGAACTTTTACAAGTTTTCTGTAGATCTTCGAAGACCATTTTGGAAAATGAATGCGGGAATCGAATCGAGTGTAGGAAGTGCTGTGATCCGCATAACAAATGTGATGATGCGCCGTGTAAGATGAAAAAAAATGGTAATAATTTGTGAAGGAAGTTGTGTTCTAGGTACCTTCTTTTATCGGTTCTCATCCATTCTGATATCTTCAAAGCAGCGGTTTCCATCTACGGAGTAGCAGATCTAGTTGGACTCGCAAAGGTGATCAGTTTTCATTGCTTGTTGCACAGAAAACTGTTCAAGCTATTACTATAAGCAGAGTTCAGTCTGGTGAACTGGTTTCTGTTTCCGATGTTATATGACAACTGAAAGTTTTGAACATATAGATAGTGCCCTCGGATAATTCAAAAGGAAATTGACATCTCATAAATAATAGGATTACGAATATTTGTAGTGATTTTCACTAAGTCGTATGCAAGACAATGTTATGTCATCTTTCAGGACACCCATAAGTTTGAACGCGGCTACAATGAGGTGTTAATCGGCAAATATCCGGAGGAGGAGGACGTCTATAGCGTATGCAATTTCATGAATTTCATCTGTACTTCTCTAAGTTCATTAGACTTTGGGGACGACTAAGACATGGCGGTAGTCCCGTCTCGAAGCCGCGCACGTCGGGGAACAGTCCATTGTGCCGCATGGTTAGTGAAGTCGGCCATCTGGAGGCTGCTGGTCGGATCCTGTCCCACAACGCTTCACTGCACTTTGGTGTTGTTTTGGTGTGATCAGTATCAAAGGTTCTTCTATACATAATTATTATAACAGCAAAATGCTCAATTTCCTGACATTTCACTACTTTTTGATACGAAACAACATAGATCCATGGGTAACAATGCATATTCAACTTCTTTCACATTACTTTCGACGATATTGTAAAATCGAAGTCGTGAACATATGTTCCACAGTGTACGACTTCTTAAAAGAAACTTGGATGCAGTCAGTTTGCGGAAACCTCTGCTTTGGTTCCGTTGTTGTGGCAGTGGGCTGCCACAATCCGCGCGTGGAGGCAGGGCGGAACTAGCGCCGTGTTCCCAGACGTCCCCAATGTGTTAAGCTAACATGAGGTTGTTATAAAACATTAGGACGATTGCACAGGCATCATCCCAGTTAGGAAGAAGGCGAAGGTGCCGAGATATTGACGGATTGAAAGTTTTATAACAACGTCATTATAGCTTGATAATCTATAAAGTATTTCTTATCTAGGTTGTATTTGATATCGGTCACTTCTACAAAATTAGTCACATTTTAAGTCTGCACTTAATCTTCATACTTCATATTCAGGATCGTAGTCCAATCAACCACATTGATCGTCTTGAAACACCGATAGCCTCTTACACGGTAAGGAAGATACCGTGGTGCCGATGAGTCAAAGCGTCGAGATGTATGACAAACTAAGAACGAAGGGTGTCACAACTGCACTTATGCTGTTTGATGGTAAGACAACTTTATCTTACATCGAGTCGTCTTCCACATCCGCTTTGCGGATCGCACCACTTCTTGCATTCGATGTAATTCCTCGCATTCATGAACCGAAGTCTTCTAAGTTTTGTGTGCGTGTGTTCGGCTCTTGCTTGAAAATTTTTCTTTCTATATGCCTAATAATTATTTCTGAGCCACGCATGTCACTTCTATGTTAAATGGGCTGACTTATAGAGCCCGATACACGTGTTTCGATTTACGATCTCGACAGTCGGGCAGTTACTGTCAGTTCTATTGAAATTTGGCTGTGATCTCAGGAAAACACTCGAAACGAAAGATATGATATATTAATTCTTCTTCGTCAAATTGTCATCTAATGCAGTCAAGTCGGTTCTCCTTGGAATCTGTGATAGTCGAGCTAGACGTTCCTATCTAAACATGGAAAATGAAATTTAGACAAATCCGACCTCACTTCTGGAAACTGGAGAATGAGGGGTTTGGTGAGCCCGTTGTGGGTTGCTCGTTATGAGCAAACAGCGTTACAGTTCAAATCTTGTTGATCTCCTAACAATGAACCGGTAAATGAATAGACCAATCTAAATCGTAGAAAAATGTCATGGTGTCGAAGAAGTTTTGTGACATCGTTCTACTTCACCATTTTTTTATGCAGTATTGCGCTCGAATTTTGAAGCAGTTCTTTATGAAAAGAAAATTTGCATAGGAATATCCACCTAGTTGTTTCCCAACTGTTAGAAAAATTGAGTTCCTTCACGAACTTGCTTTTGAATTCTATACTCTGACGAACGTAAAACGCAAATGTTATTGAATAAAAAAAGATATTCCTCCTGATTCAGGCGAAGGACACGGATTTCGCGGCTCGGATGCAATACGACGAAGTACCGAAGCGTCATATGTCTTTCTGTGCAGAGCACTTGGTATCACGCCATCAATTTCGTCCGATGTAAGTGTTGTGCATTTTGGATATAGTTGTTCTCTTGTTGTATATCAATTTACACGACACTAACCCGGCCGTTATTATCAAATCGTCCGCTCTATATGCTAGAACATTTGAGAATTATAGGGATGGTAATTTCAGATACAAATTGTCAACGAGAAGTATGGCGAAAATTCAGTACAGAATACATGAAATCACTTCGTAAAACTGTTTTCAAGTTGATTGTTATTTTTATGATGACCCATAAAAAGTCCATTTATATGGCTATAGATGACGACCATATGACGATCACTAAATCAACGGGAATTCAATGTCTCAATTCTATCTCAAAACAAATCTGAAAAGTACCCAAAGTTCAAAAAGAACGCTAACAGCGCATTAGCTTGTGTAGCGACAAACCACATTCAGCAAAAAACTACATAAGAGGAAAAGGAATTTCTCACTCTCAAAGGGCAGAAACAGCGCGAACAAGAACAAAGAAAAAGTCAAGGAATAACAGTTGATAACAAAGAACTTCCGACAGTTTTTTTGAGTGAATGAGCTGACACGAGCTTAGTATGAAGATTTTTATTCAGCTAACGTTTCGGCACCCTTAGCCTCGAAGCATTCTTCAGAATTGAGATAATCGCAGTCGATCCCGCAGCTGGTCGTTGTATTGATGTGGATGTTCGTGACCTCATATAGTCGAATCTAATGAGGGGAAGCACATCTCTTGCAGTCATCCATTTTGAGGCTTTGAAGTGCTGCATACTGCAGCACTTGGTCTTTATATTGGTTGCCACATAACGTTGTGACATCATGAGATATGGGATGAATTTCGTTCCTTTGTCGCCAACCAAAACTAATGTGACATTTTATATTACGCTGATATTAAAGCACTGCAATGTTATGTGTCAATTAATACGTGACCAATTACTACGGGAAGCATCGCCCGTCAGAAACGTTAAATTAGATGGCGACATAAGATCAAAATCTGTCATGTGTAAAAGTATACTACGGAATGAAGTCCCTTGTTCAAATAGTACTCCTTCCACTGGATTCGACTCGATGCGATTACGAACATCCGCAACCCTACAATGATTAGCTGTGGGTGATTGACTCCGATTATTCGAGCTCTGAGAAGGCAAAGGGCGCCGAAACATCAGCCAAATAGTATTAATCTTTGTGTCAGCTCAATTACGCAAGTAATATTGATTTTCTAACCGAGGCTTGAAGAACAAGATACAAAAGAATTGTCAATTTCCAGAAAAAAAAAACGATGGAACAATTATAAAAAAAGCTCATGGACATCATAGCTCGAAATTTCCTATCTCAGCTCTTAACCTTGTCGAGTAGACACACTGGGCCGTCATAGATCATCTGCAGGTCGACTTTTGGTCCAAACAAGTCTCGGATATTGTTGATACCGTACCGAATCATGGTTGGCCTACAAAAGCCAGAATTACGAGGATACCATGTGAATTTCTGTAAATGAATCTTTATACCTCTCTAGTGATAGTCCGTAACCTGCCACATTCACATCGAGCGGCAATCCCATAGGTAACAACATTTCCGGCCGAAACATCCCCGAATTCCCGATCTTAATGGAATGTTATTACGAAAGCGAAATGCAGAAAATCAGGCTTGATAAATAATAGGATGGAAATAAGTATTCAAAAACACAATGTTCCGCAAAGTAAACCATACAATCGTATAAGAAATCAGAATTAGTTCACCTCAACCCATTTCTTCAGTCCTTCATGATAAGCGAATATTTCCATTGAAGGCTCTGTGTATGGATTATACGTTGGCTTGAAACGAAGATTTTGAATCCCTGAATATTCCGCTTTGAAGTAATTTAGATGGGATAGTAAAACTAAAAAGGTCTGTCAACAACAATACTCAACTCACCAAGCTTCTTGAAAAATTCAGTGAATACGCCGATGAGATGAGAAAGTGATAGATTGCGCTCAGCGATGACTCCTTCTACCTATCAACAAGCAGTTGTTTTTGTATAAAGGACATGTGAGGAATATAAAATATAAATAAACAACTCATTTAGAATGTAAAATACGTATAAAACATTGCTTAGGAAGACAAACTGATATAGAAGAGTCAATCTTACTTGATAGAACTCAGCTAGGTGAGTTTGCGTCCAAGGTTTCGTTCCGGAATACTCTGTCGATCGAGAACATTTTCGTTGGGCGGAAACCCTGTAAAAGTATCTGATGATGTAGTGTCACAACACGGATATCTGGCCTTTCTTAACCCTCTGTGAACGGCAGTTGATCAATTTTTGCAAGCGACACGCAATTTCCGTTATTCGAAATCCTTCGTTCCAAGAGAGACTTCACATTTTTGTATTACTCCGATACTACATGATTTTCTCTACACGCTCCTATACTTTTTATGCTAAAATACCTCAGAACCAAATTAGCTTCAGAATCATCGAAATTTGTGCTATCGAACGAGTATTATGAAAGTTTGATGGAAACCATGCAAAGACCCTAGCCGTACAAACGAAGGACTCCGAATAAGCACAGTGTTGAACCATCAAATCTAAAATTTCAATAACTATTTTCCCTAGTTAACACTCTGTCCAGCTAGAATGACCTCCGAAAATTTGAGGGTCGACCTCGCTATCCGCAAAGGGTTAGCGCGATAACGAAATTCAGCGTCAGATTTGTACATAAAAGATAGAGAGATGACCAAAACTTCAGATAGAGCAATAGATACGCCTTTTGATAGTCCGCTATAGTGATAACCTTGCATGAAATTGTCCAGAATACTGTCAACTGAGGCCAACGTTTCGTTCTCCTCGGCACATTTAGAGTCGCGTCGAGCAGACTCAAGAGATGGCGAACCGCATTGATCGAGTTACACAACGAGAAAGTCAATTTTAAAAAATTTAGCTTATGAGTTAGCTCACCTCCTGAGCAAGCTTGTAGAGTTGACGTGCCGACACTGCAGTCGTATGTGTGCGTAACACATTTTTCTGCGCTTCTTCAATTTTCCAGTCGTACTTGTAACTAGAAGTTCAACTAATAAATAAACATAGAAAGATGTGTTTCGATACTTCAAAAGAAGTTACTCAACAATTGCTGGAATCAACACTCACATGACTCAATATAAATCACTATATTGAATAACATCGTTTGCAATTACATCCAAAATGATCAATTAAGCGCATAACTCGTACTCACCCAATTGATCCGTAGCCTCCTTTTGAATGTACAGCCTTCACACGTTCAAGGTACTCTTTGGGGAATTCTGTGCTTAGAGCAGGATCTAAATGAAAACACTTGAAGGATCTAATCTTTACCATCTATGGAGAACTAAGATCAAAATGAGTGCTTTGAGGATGATCCGTCAACACGCTCCGTCCAACATAGACTTCATAAGTTCGTGCACGATTGCAACTTTTTTTTTTGGGACCGAACATTACAACGATTGTCTAAAGAAGCCACTTCACCACGCCTTTCTATGAAATGCAAGGGATACCTGCACCAATTTCGGTGCTCTTAAATATCTCGTTCCCGTCAAACCGAAAAGACGTAGATGGACGGAATGCTCTAAAGAATTTCTAGTATAAATCCCAAAATGATCCATTTGTAATAATACTGAGATGTAAAATGGGCACGGACAAACCTGAGACAAAAAAGGTATCATGTGCATCTCTTGCAGGATGTTGTTGGGGTTGGAAGAGGGCATCAAAATTCCAGAATGAACTCTCCACATAGCGATTTGTTGGCATCTCTGAGAAACCCATTGAGAAGAAGATTTCACGGAATTCGGATCGCACCTGAGTATTTATATTCAAAAACCTTACAAAGTTTAATAAAACGTGTTTGTTTCAACATCTTACGAATACGATCCCAATTACTACAATCAGCGTAAGCCCAATCAAGAATAAAAAAAGAGAGTACCTTCATTAACGGATGTAAATGTCCACATGCAGGCTGTACACCCAACGAATCAAAATTGTATTGCTTGAACGTTTTGTTTTTCCACGAACCCCTAGAATAATCTTTATTTTCGAATTCGATATCTATCGATCGCACTTTCCGATCTATAGTGAAACTACAAAATAGAAAACACAAATTGTAAGAGCTACGAGAACGACTAGGACTTAGACAATTGCTGATAATACCTACGTGGCTATCATTTCTGGAGTCAAATCTACCTCGGGCTTACTGATTGACGTGGTGAACTTCGATCCTTTTTTGACAATCAAGTACTTCGTAATACTGAAAGAATCAAATTATACCATGCAGAAGTCACATGAGCAATGCAAACTGACACTTCGGATACGAGTTTCCTCTTTTTGAGTTCAGCTAGCAATTTTTCGTCAACAGCTGCTCCAATGTTTAGAGCCTCTAGTTGTGCTCGTACGGTATCCACTACGTTCGCGGACTTTCGTAACTGAATCGATTAGTAAAACTACTGAATTACCGGGAACTCTTTGAGTAGAGAAAAAGTATCAAATATCAAAGTTGGATCAGAACACACCAGTCGAATAGCACCATCACTCTTATCAATGCTTATCCAGCCAGCCGCCAAAGCTTTATTGATGCCGACTTTTCCGAACGGAAACTTCTGAAAAAGACCAATAAATGTAAGAATCCGATTGAACATCCGTCCAAATAGAAGTTATGCATGATTTCCTTTCTCAGAAAAAAGAAAGTTCTATTAACTGGACGGCATATGAGCTTTTGACGTTAAATCTTATGTGAGAGGCAGAAAATTCAATGATCTTACCATGATTTCAGCCTGCAACGCACCATCAGTCCCCACTAGCTTGTAGACACGATACTCAGCTGATCCATCTAACATCATTTCATTACCTTCATCAGTTAATTTAACGTTCTTCTCCGACGCATCCTCTGTTGAAATAATCTAGAATGGCAACATTTTACAAGCTTACGAGAAGATAGAAGGATAGAAGCTCTTGGCGCTGATCAATCTCTGAGGGATACGACATGGATTGGCTTCATCAAGAATCGTCAGAGGTGACTGTGAACATTTTCGGTCTTTGCAATGACCAGCGATAGGCTACCAACCTATCAAATCAATGCTGCTATCCTCTTAGACAAGTCTGGTACCGATTTACTGACCTCGATGGGATGAAAAGCTTAGTGAGCCTTGAGCTCGAGATTGAACTACGACATCGATTGATCAATCATGTATGTCGCTGAGCACCTCTGCCCAGCGCCGACAAGAAACTAACCATTGCTTTCGTAGCATAGAGGGATTAAACCTACTCAGATCTAATCGAAACATCGTTTTGATATTCTAATTCACGTTACCACTTCACATTCACAAAACTTGAAGAGATGATAAATCCCTAGTGAATTTATCACAAAGACAAGAATCTCCAGAGTTCAGAGAACGCATGACAAAGCTTCTGATGAGTATCGGGTAATCACCAACTTGTCTATTGTCTATTGTCAACAAAGTCTATTACCTTGTTTGATGAAGCACGACTAAAGCCGTCATAACATGAAACAAAACTGCAGAATCAAATCGACTTTCATGGAAGATTGACAAGAATGATCAATAATTTTTTCAAGTAAAGCCTGTGAGGTTTTTAGGATAAACGACTTTTTACGTGAAGATCTTGATTCTAACATCGTGTAAGATCAGCCAAGTGAAAGAAGTGCAAAACATCAAGATGAACTCTACATTTTTATGCTTTAAGCTGTGATGTGATGTGATATATACGCACCTAAGAGTGCTAAGTGGTATGCGAAACATTTGGCATTAGGCGGGAGTTGAACCCGCATTTCACCCATACCGGGGCGCGTGCTACTACTACATCGCCCGTTCCAACGCTTTACTACCACACTTTCTTCGATATGTCCTGTCGCAGCTGTCAGGCACTAACCTTCAACGGCTTTGGTCGAGTAAGCATATAGAGCCATTGAACTCTGTTATGCCATTTTGAATGTATAATCCAAGTATGTGTATAGCACGTGCTCTCGATATGGGTGAAACGCGGGTTCGACTCTCATTTGAGTTCAAGTTTTTGCTTGTCACTCAATTCTCTTAGTTTACATGAAACGTCATAATATGGCGAAAAAGCACTAAAAACTGTAAGAATCTTGAGGATTTGAAATTCAGATATGCGCATTTTCAAAGTATCTCTACTTGACCTACCTCGTCATGAGTAAGAAGACTTTTGACAGCGCCAACAACAGCTTGATGAGCAATACCGAGATCTTTCGAGATTTGTAACGTAGTTAATTCCTGAATAATCGGCTGATTTCACGATAAATTACAGATAGTGAGGTGCGGGTTCGAGTCACGACTGATGCAAAAGTTTTGCACATCAGTGGGTAGATCACAGACTATCTCTACGAGATAAACTCACCGTGCAATTTTCATTCAAACGTTTCAATATAAACTCAATAGCTCTGTCCACATCGTCGGTCACATCAGCAGCAGCAGCATTCATGATTACCCAAGCGATTTCTATGAAAAAAATAGGCAATATGAGTAAGATAGTATGACAAGAAGTGCAACAAAATAGATGGCGCCTTTCATTTTTGACGTTGAATAAATTTAAAAAACTGACTAAAATGATAGAAACTCAGTGATTTCAGTGATAACTTTCTATTAACGTCAACATTCTCTATTGAATCTTGAGTAAATAATTAAGCTTGGATATAAGGACATACATATATATGGGGGCGCCGTGGCAGAGTGGTTGTGATGCTCGCCAAGGCGCTCGTGAGACCAAACCACACCCCAGATCCCAACTCTCTTCGGCAGTCAATTATAACGCCACAACCAGGCTATCCTTGAGATTGCAAGGAAACTCGCTAAACCAGTATTCTACGACGTCTAAGAAGAAGAGGAAAGAACGGTTGAGTCCTAGAAGTACTGGGATCCATACAGTGGAGAAAAAGACACTGTGATGACGGAACAACAAAGTGTCAAAGTACTGCGCTCTTGGGAGGCTGCGGTTCAGAGGTTAGGATGTAGGCCATCAGGAAGCAATGTGCTGGTTCGAGCATCTCCTTCAACACTCCCTTGCATTCAACCAACGAACGTCCCACAGAACGCTCCTCCTCGAATTCTTTCAAGACTTGAGGATATTTTCCCGAGCAGCAATCTACAATGTTCGTGAAGAAGATGAGAAGTCCTCAGGCACACGCGAAGAAACGCTTGAAATGTCCGATGACCTCTGTGGAGGGCGAAAATGCAAGGAAACGAATCGAAAGAAAGACGTGCTGGGATCCGCGCTGTGGCCGATGGTCTGATGCCACACCCAAGATTCACCAAACCGTCCATCCTTTTGGGGTCAGCAAAGTGATTCCGGACTTGTCTGCGAAAAGAGCACAACTGACTTGATACTTCTATAGGCTACCGCAGATCACTGTTAAGGCTGGATAGCAATCAATCAGCTCTAACAATGCTTGACCAAGTCGAATGCATGACGCATCCTGCAGGGATTGATCAACGCAAAGCCGATGATCGATGAGACTATAGGTGACAAGGCGGTGATCAATATGATTAAGCTGATGGAAGCCCTAAGGATTTCGCCATTGGTCGATCCCTATGAGATGCGTCATGCATCCGACTTTATTAAGCATTGTTAGAGGTGGGTTGATTGCATATCCAACCTTCACAATGATTTGCAATGACCCATCAAAGTACCAAGTCAATTGTGCTCTTTTCCCAGACAAGTCCGGAACCAATTCGCTCACCCTAGAGGAATGGACGACTTGGTGAATCTTGAGTGCGGGATCAAATCATCAACCATTGCGTGGATCCCAGCGCTCTTTGCCTTCGATTTGTTTCCTCGTAATTTCGCCCTCCATAGAGGCCATCGAACATTTCCAGCGTTTCTTCGTGAGTGCTTAGGGCTTCGTCTTCTTCACGAATGTTGTAGAATGCTGCTCAGGCAACTCTCTTCACAATCTCAGAAGAATCCGAAGAGCATCCCATAGGGCTATCAAGCATCTTTAGAAGCGATCTGAATGCATATCTGGCCTCTACGATGACGCGTGGTGACCTGCCGATGTGTCAAGTCAGTGCTGCCATCTCCCACAGTTCTGGCACCAATACACCAACCCCTGGAGGGAGGGAAGACTTGGTGACTCTTAGGCGTGCTATTCACGTATATGCCACGGGGCACCTCTATATACTGCGCCATACGCACTCTACAGTTCATAAAGAAGAAAAGGATTAAGCTCTCCGCGTTGATCAATCCCTGAGGGACGCGTCATACCCTCATCTTCAATTTTTAATTTTCAATTTTTCATCAATCGTTCGAGGTGACTGAATACATGTATGGCCTTAACAATGACTCGAGGTGGCCTCCCACTGTATCGTATCAGTATCGAGTCAGCACTGCTTAACCTTCCAGACAAATCTGAGACCAGCCTGGCACCAAGTTATCGACCTCGGAAGGACTGATGGCTTGGTGAGCCATGCGAGCGAGATCGGACCATCGACCTTGTGTGCGACGCACAACACTTCTAACCACTGCGCCACATAAGTTATTTAGGCCGTAAGATTTACTGAATATCCATAGGATTTCACCAATTTACTGCTAATGGTAATGACTGGTCGATCAGAATGAAATAAATAAGTAAATAAATATATAGATATATTAATAACTTAGTGGGCGATCAAGAAGAAAACACTGAGCTATATGAAGTTCGAATTCGATTCGAAGCTAAAGTGCTGTCATGGAATAATTAACCGAAGAAAACAATGAAAGGCCCGCATTTTCAATTGGAAAAATGAATATATGAACTCATTTGCAAATATTCCAATATTTTTTTCTGTAAAAACTAAGGGGAAAGATATTCATAAGTTCTACTGCGATAGAGAAAAAAAGGGGGTTTGAAGAGGAGATTACTGGCGAAAATCATATGTGAATTGTAGAAAAAAAAGCTATTGAGCAGCTTTCCCCGACTGACATAGATAAGATTTCTATCCCAGAATACCTAAAAAACTTATAAGGGCCCCTTATATTTGTGACGCAATTGTTGAATGGTATCCGCATTTGCGTACAAGGATCTCCATTCTACATCTGATATACGGTAGCCTCTCGAAGTTCGCGTCTTAGGCAAGTGAGGACGCGTGTGGGAGGGAGTGTTCCCCAATAATCGAGTCGTAGGGATCCTAATTTGTAAGCTACTTGATTAATAAGAATTTTCCAAGTCACTGCCCTTATGGCAGTGTCTTCCCAGGTGGTCTACGGCCTTCTCGTGGCTGGAAGGTGTTCCTGCGTGTTGGACTACGAAGTACAGCGGGAGTTCAACCCCCTCCCCCCCCGCTTCGGGCAGGGTCACCCAAGCTGAGGAGAAGTCCGAGGTTTTCACTCGGAAAGTCTGGCTAAGAGTGAATCGTATCATGAATGGGCGGCGTCTTCGTAGCTACTGGTCGCAAGGTGATACTCTCCCTCTAATCCACAAGGGCAGGCGACTGCTCTAATGTGGGGACGACCAGGGAAAGACCTGCCTAGGCTTACTTCAGGATTCCAGGGAACAAATTAGGACTCTATGTATATATATGTGTATATATATATATATATATATATATGAGCGCATGTGGCGCAGTGGTTAGAGGTGCCCTGCGTCGCACACGAGGTCAATGGTTCGACCTCGCGCTCATGGCCCATCAAGCCATCCATCCCTCCGGGGTCGGTAAATTGGTACCAGACAGGTCTCAGACATGTCTAGGAGGATAAGCAGCACTGACTCGGTTCAGCGGGAGGCCACCGCGAGTCATTGTAAAGGCCAGATATGCATTCAATCACCTCAAACGAATCTAAAAATTGAAGTCGGATGCACGGCGCACCCCTCAGGGATTGATCAACGCCGAGAGCTTTATCCTTTTTTTACATATATGTATATATATATATGCATATGCGTATGTGTATACATATATATTCATATACACGTTCATACATATGTATACATATATGTGCATCACCTGTCGCCTGTCGACAGGTGATGCATCCGACAGGACAGGATATGTGCATATATATGTACATATGTACACATATGCATGTATAACAACCCGTATCGGACGATTACGGTTGAAACGATGTGGTTCTAAGCCGGTTTTGACCATCTTCGTTGCTTACGCACCATCATCAAGCTATGACGAAGACGAAGTCGAAGCGTTCTATATGGACCTCGAAAATTTGTCCAGAGAAGATCATACATTCTTCAAGGTCATCGTCGGAGATTTTAACGCAAAAATTGTACCTAGAAGAACGTCTGAAGAACGTCACATAGGGACCCACGGACTAGAATGGAATGAACAGGGTGAGAGGCTATCTGAGTTTATCATGACGACCCAAACCATCCATGGTAACTCGCAATTCCAAAAGCCTCTTTCTCAGAGATGGACGTGGGAGTCTCCCGATGGAGAGTACCATAACGGAATAGATACATAATAGTAAATCGAAGGTTTTGCCTGACCGACGTCGCTGTTGTTCCCAAGTTCTACACGGATCAGACCATCGCCTCCTTCGCGCAACTTTCCGTTTTTCGAGGAGAGGAGAGAAAGCCGCTAAATTCAAACAACGAAGTCCCAGAACTACCATAAACTGGTATGTATTCAAATCATTAGTCGGCTCTTGGGAAGATACCGTTGTTGACAACATAGACGAGGAATACGATCGACTCGTTGAAAATCTTCACGTTAGCGCTATGAAAGCCGAGAGTCCTAAGGTCACGAAAAGACGCTTGTCTCCGCAGACACTCGAGCCGATACGTCAACGTGGAATCGCACGAGCTGCAGGCAACCGAAACCTTACGTCCGAACTTGCGAAACGCTGCAAAGAAGCGATAAAAGAGACCTAACAGAGAGACGAGCAGAAGCTGAGAAGAGCATTCGCAAAGCCCAGCGAGGCTTCGGCAACTATAAGACCAAGATGATTGCACTCCGATACCCTGACGGGACACTTACAGCTTCCAGAAGGGCTATGGAGAAAATCATCCACCAATACTACTCGGAGCTCTTCGCTAGTCATGTCCTCTTACCGTCATATAATTTGAAAGAGGACGAATATCTCGTTCCCCCGGTCCTCCCTTCTGAAATCCGACATGCTATATCGCCGGTGAAGAACACACAACACCCGGTCCAGACAGGATTAGACCAGAACATCCGAAAATCTGCCGCCAATTCTCATCAACACCCTGGCTCGGCTCTTCACTCGCTACATGTCAGAATGCAAGGTCCCTATTCAATGGAAAACCAGCAAGACCGTATTGTTGTTCAAAAAGGGAGACCTTCACGACATAGGCAATTATCGCCCAATCTGCTTGCTGTCCGTTTTCTATAAACTCTTTACTCGAGTCATCCTGAACAGGATTGACAGAACACTGGACGAAGGACAACCATGCGAACAAGCAGGGTTCAGAAAAGGATTTAGTACTATGGACCACATCCACACAATCAAGACTCATAGAAGTTTCGCGAGAGTACAACCAACCGCTCTGTCTCACTTTCATCGATCTGAAAAAAGCCTTTGATTCAGTGGAAACAGAAGCGGTTATAGAGGCTCTGGATAACCAGGGCGTCCCTACTCGGTACATAATGATACTTCGTGAGCTTTATAAAGATTTCACTACCAAATATCTCCATTCTACAACAATATCACTATAGACGTAAGAAGAGGGGTTCGACAAGGCGATACAATATCGCCAAAACTATTCACTGCCACCCTACAAAACGTCATGCGAACATTAGAATGGGACGAAATGGGAGTGAAAATTGACGGTCGACAATTAAACCATCTTCGCTTTGCTGACGATATCGTTCTCATAACACCAAACATCAGCCAAGCGGAACGAATGTTGACCGATTTCGATAACGCCTGTGGAAAGATTGGCCTTCAGCTGAATCTAACGAAAACAATGTTCATGAGGAACGGATGGGTTTCTAATGCCCCATTCACGCTCAACGGAACGACAATTTCCGAATGCTCCAGTTACATCTATCTAGGTCGTGAAATCAACATGATGAACGACCTAGCCCCAGAGTTGAGCAGGAGGAAACGAGCGGCTTGGGGAACGTTTAAGAGCATCGAAGATGTAGTGAAGAGGACAAAGAACATCCGACTCCGTGCCCACCTTTTCGACTCGACAATTATCCCTGCCCTAACGTATGCAGCAGAAACCTGGTCGCTACGTAAGCAGGATGAAAGATCACTTGCCGTTATCGAACGCGCAGTCGAAAGGTCGATGCTAGGAGTATCTCGTATTTCGCAAATGAGACAAAGGATCCGAACTTCCGACCTACGCCAACGATCGAAAATCAGAGACGTCGTTCTACACGCCAGGACATCGAAAAAAGTAGGCCAGACACGTGATGCGCTTCAACGACAACCGATGGACGACAGCCGTTACCGAGTGGATTCCTCGGGACGTCAAGCGCTCTGAAGGAAGACCACTGACCCGTTGGTCCGATTTCTTCACGAAAGCGATAGAAGAAAGATATGATGCTCAGCGAATGCCTAGAGCGAGAAGGACCCACTGGGCTACTCTTGCACGCGATAGGGAAAAATGGAATTGGACGACAGGTGATCCGGGTGATTGTCTTTTAGAACTCCGATTTCCTGAGGTAATTCTCTCAATTCCAGAGCGACCCGGGAGAATGCAAATCCGCGACGTCGAAAACACAGTACCTGTGTGGGACTCTGAGCCTTGCGGCTGGTACTAAATGGAGCATGCGGTCGGCTAAGGTTGATCTACCTTAACTCGACGCCTTTATGTTGCGTTGTGTGTGACTGCACTACACTTATTTGCCTTTCGGAAATTGGCCATTTTGTTCACTGGCAAATCCCAGGGTCGACTTTCCTTTGAATTCAGCCCAGAGACTCTGTTTTTTGCTTCTGATACTGCGAAATAGTTTTCAAGAGTGAAATATATCGTACGTTTTCGATTTCCATCAAGAATTTTTTCCCGCTTTGTATTGATACAATTACGAGCGCGTGTGGCGCAATGGTTAGGTGTGTGCTTTGCGACAAACCCTGTTTGCCCAGTCGATGGTCAGTGGTTCGATCCCGCGCTCATGGACCATCTGGCTTTCCATTCTTTTGGAGGTCGGTTCGATTCGTTCTCTCACATTCATCCACTTCACAAGAATCTTCGATTAATTCACATGCTGCTTTAGTTTTTGCTTGCGGTTTCCGCTCTTCTCAGCGAATGTTGGAGACGAGTCGTCTTGCACCCTAGAAGGTGACCAAGCTGACACGTTCCCTAAGACGTTCGCTGATTGATTGGAAGGAAGTGCTACGCGCCGGGATCGAACCAGTGCTATCACCGTACTTCCTCATGCACCGCATCGCTAGCCACTGCACCACCTCATACCTTTGGAGACATTATCTTGTTGTAGTTATAGACATCAGTAAGCTTATTTACTAAAACTACCGCTATAGTGACGAGGAAATATTAAGTAATCAGGGTTGCTATTCTTTTGTAGAACGTGTAAACCTAGTCAAATTCAAAAGGCGCGAAAAAGATTTGTGGTGATCATCTCTCAGTTGCTTGCAAATTTATCGATTTTATCGATTTATTGATCTATCGGTAGATCGCTTTAGTAAGTTGTTTCAAAAGTTGCTGTTCCGTTTATGCCAAGTTCTGTACGATTTCGAATTGTAAACGTCGTCTCTTCTTCCCACGGTCATGTATCCATTCTCAATCATAGCGAACCTTTGAAATTAAAACGTCTATTCCTTGATCGTGTTCGTAGAGATTTATTTTTTGTATCGGTTTAAGAAAACGCTCTAGGTGTTGCCATGGAATCAACAATGCCGCCAAGTCCATGTTCTCCTCAACCTGACGTTAGCATACCGCCTTCTATCCTAGTGTTGGGTATGGCTGGCTCCGGGAAGACGTCGTTTGTACAGGTACTATGAGACTTTGTTTTCTTCTGGAGGTGACGAAGGGGGCGGGTTCCGTAGAGTTCTAACGTATCGGGTCGTTCCACTTGTTTTGGCACTAAAGCATTAAACACCAAATTTACTAACCAGAAGTAATTAAAATGGCATGACTTGGGTATCGTTCAATAGCGCATTTTCTTGCGGGCATTTTGGTTTACAACTTGCCTATATGTGCTTCAAGATGGAGCTGTAGTGGGAAGAAATTCGCTTTCTACTCGTGCACAAATGGCGCGTAGGAGAAACGGGTGGCGAAGCGGCGCGCAATATTAATGGAGCTTCCTGTGGACGACCCGAGCGAGTCTGCTCTTCCGGACAATTCTCTCCAGCTCTTAATTTCGCGAGCCACTTTCTAGCTGTCCTTTCTTGAACCGGTTCATCGCCCCGAGCTCCATAAATGTTTCGCTCGCTTCACTAGTATTTTCTCCTACGCGCCATCCGTGCGTGGGTAGCAGGCGAATTCGATCCCTTTACAGCTCCGTCTTAGAGCAGGTGTAGACAAGTTGCATGCCAAAATATTTACAAGGAATTGCGCAATAGAATGATACCAAGATCATGCAGTTCTAATTAATTTTGATCAGTAAATTTGTTGTTTATTGCTCTAGGCCGAAACTTATGAACCGACATAATAAAAACTGGATAAAAGGGTTTATCAAAGGAAAAAGTGAGTAATATTTGTCCTGTGCGTAAGATCCATTCGCTCAGAGACTTACTGCATATCTGCATGCGAGAAAAACTCCACCTTATGTGATCAACCTCGACCCAGCAACGGCTAATGTGAGTTCTTATGTGCTTTCATTCAATTATCAGCTGAAATGATAACTTTTCAATCGATTACTAGGTACCTTATCCTGCCAATATTGACATACGTGATACTGTCAAGTACAAACAAGTGATGAAGGAGTATGGTCTGGGGCCAAACGGCGCAATAATCACAAGTCTCAATTTGATGTGCACGCGATTCGATCAGGTGTTTTTGCCGTTTTTTTCTCGTCAGTGGTAGTCTTCTGATCTAAATACACAGTGCTTCCAGGTCTTATCCATGATTCGAAAGCGCTCTAACCAGTACAGCTTGTGTCTGCTTGACACACCCGGTCAAATTGAAGCGTTCACATGGAGCGCTAGTGGCTCAATCATCACCGATTCACTGGCTAGCAGTCATCCAACGGTGGGTTCCATTACAAGCACTAGATGGTGTTCTTTTCTCTTTTAAATTTTCAGTAATCTCTCGTACTCACCTGGCATACACTATCAATGAAAGGCACCATTTTATGAGGGATGGCTTCTTCATAAGCCGTGAAATCAGTGATCTTCTCTGTGAAGCTATATCTTGTTCATGGCGTCAGTGCTTTTTTGTCTCAAATCACTTTGTCTCACCAGCTGAAAAACTGCATCAGGGGTCGTCATAAATAACACATAAATCATCCCTGTGAGCGATGTTTCGACAAACCCTCATAATCATATGCAGTTACTGAAGCAGTTATTTCGTGGATGTCGGCCTAATTAGAGTATGACTTAGTTAGAAGATGTTCCTGTGATTCGAAACATTGACAGTAATATAGGGGCTATCTCTAAGTTTCAATCATCTGTATGGTTATTTTCATGCATAAAGGAATCTCACAAAATCCCCTAGCAATGACGCGTCATTCTTAACAGACACTATTTCGCAATGTTTTTAGTAGACTTTGTGCCAAAACCCACTTTTTTCACCGGTATTCTAATTCATATTGCAAGTAATCCTGTCGAGCTTTGGCAAAGTTCATCAGCTCGTGAGCAGGCGTAGCCCAGTAAATTCTTCTCAGTCGGGAAGCCTTGGAAGGCATGTATTTTTTTAAGATCTCGGTGAAGAAGTCTGCTGATAAAGAATCTTTCTATTATGTCATTAACATCTCGTATAATTCATTTGTCGTCTCTTATTCACCAGATGTCGTTGGGATAAATTATAATCCGGCCTGCCTCACTTTCGACGTCTCACTTTTGCGCATGCTATAGCGTCACTGATCGTTGATTGTCTCCTATAAGCATCTGGAAGCGCTATAGCCCAGTGATCTCCAAAGTTCTAAGCACATTCGACTTGACCAGTATTTTACGACATCTGTGAAAAAAAGGACTCTTCAAGCATCAGTCAAAGAACTCGCGAATGTCTGAAGAACTTCGAGACGTTGATTCCGAAGAAAGGAATTAAATGCCAGAAGTTCTGGGATCCACATGATAAAAATGTGGTCATGGGAAATATAACATAAGGTCAGCAAAGAAAATAGATTAAATTATCGCAATGAATACTACACATATTTTCACGTTTGCGTTCAAAACGGCGACTACTTGTGGCTCGGGTCACTCCTAATTAATTTAGCAACTAGAATTGCCTGAAGATGGACTTACTTGGTAGCTTCCAAGCTATCCGGTTTTTGATCGATATCGTGACAGCGCTGGATGGACAATCCTTATTCTTTCTTTATCCTTCTTTTTATTCTTTATTTTGTTTATCGATGATCGGGAACGGCATCCTCTCAAAAGCCAGCGCTAACAGTTCTACCCATTTCTAATCAAAATGAAAAAGACAATATTTCCGATTCAGGGTTGTAGATATGTCTTGCTATGATTAGTGGAGTGATTTTGATTCTATATTAGACTTTTAAAGGACTTAATTTTGGAAAATCTTTTAATAAGAGTAAAAAAATTTCTTGCATCATTTCAGCTGGTCGCTTACGTGGTTGACTCTGCGCGAGCGACAAATCCAACGACATTCATGTCAAATATGTTGTACGCGTGTTCGATCCTTTACAGAACCAAACTGCCGTTTATTGTCGTCTTCAATAAGGTCAGTTTCAAATTTTCTTTTCCATTGGACCAGGCACAGTAGCATTGATTTTTTTTATTGATTACTTGATTATACTGAGATTGATGGATATCCACTCCCGAAAATTTTATGAGTTTTTCTCTTCTTTTATGTATCGTTTTTGGTGTTACTGGCAGATGTTTGTAATATCTTCACAAATTGTACTAGAAGCGCTTACCAAAATGGCTTTTTCTTTAGCGTCCACTTAGTTAGCATGAAGTTTAAGAAGGTTTTCTAAAAAGCTGTTGTCTCGCTTTCATTGAAAAATGGTAGTCGGTCAAACCTATCATGTTTTTTCAATCACAAACTATCCGAAAAACAACCTCAATGTTTGAGGATTTTAATGTCTTTGTAGGCCGATATAGTCTCGCCAGCTTTTGCACGTACGTGGATGAATGATTTTGAGCGATTCGATCAAGCATTGGAGGAAGTCCGTAGTTCATTTATGAATGATCTCAGTCGCTCGCTCTCTCTTGCACTCGATGAGTTTTATTCAGGTCTAAAAACAGGCGAGTTTTCGAATAAAGGGGATTAGGAATTTTGAAGTCAATCAATTGATATCGCATATTACAGTTTCGGTTTCATCATTGACTGGTGAAGGGATGGACGACTTTATGAAGATGGTAGCCGAATGTGTAGAGCAATTTAAGACGGAATACGTACCTATGTACAATCGTATACTTGAAGAGAAAACGAAATTAGATCAGCAGGAGAAGCGCAGGAAATCTGCCAATGTAACAATTTTTTATTGAATCAATTCTTATGGCGGTATCTTATTCTTAGTTATAAGTTGATTATTTAACAAGTTCAATTTTCTGCTTACCATTGCAGATCACTGAAGATTTGGAAGTGCTGAGTTTGCATCCTTCCGTGGAAAATCTCCCTGACAGGGAACGAATTCACATAGGAGGCGTGGAACAAGAAAACGCTGAAGACGGTGATATTCTTCGCCAGTGATCCTTTCTTGCCCTTAATGTGCTCATTCCAGTTGATGCTACCAACGGTTTTTTTCTTCTTCTGATTTGTTGATCTTATTATTATTTGTTTTTTCTTGTTTAAAAGCTGGAAGACAACTATCATCTCCGGTGACTTTGTTGAATTTCTCTTTTTGTGGAAGTTGTTAAGTCGATATATACGTAATAAATTGCCCTAGAACTTTTAGTGTCGGAGTTGTAATGCGGTCAGCTTAAACCGATGTTTTTATATCTCATTTAATAAAGTTCTTAGATGTATTACTACCAATGATCCTCAGATCGTGGCATTGATTAGAGACAAGACCAAATGGAGAATAAGACCTTCCACAAGGTTAGTTATTGCATTTTTGTGAATCTTGACATTAATTTTTGGACCATGTCATATGTCTGTTTGATTGCCGTTCCCATTTTTGTAGGCTTCGGTTCTTCTGAATCGGGCGAGTACAGCGCCAACGATAGTGGAGGCAGTACAGTTCCATGGTATACGAATCACCAAGAATGACGCTTTGGTGAAAGAGGTATGTCGTTAGAACAGGCAGCATTTTTGAGCAGCCGTGAAGGTGTTCTGCTACGTCGAGGTTGGAGTTGTTGGTTGAATGCTCCCTAACTATTTTTTGTGTCTTTGTTTCCGCATAATATGCCTCTCCGTCAGGTCTGAATTTTTGTCGTATAGGTGAGCACGCGCTTTTGAAGTGTGTGTTCGTTGTTGGCTCTTCGCTGAAAAGAAGACAAGCGTCCTTCTTTCTTTTTTGTACATTATTCTTCTTTCGTTTTCTTTCATCATGTTAATTGGAAGACCCACGTATCCTACATTACGTTGCCTCTGATAAGGGAATTAGGCTCACAGTTTTTCTCAACGACTTCTGTCATCATATGGGAATGCTGCACAAGGGAAACTATGAAGATGTGGTGATGTCGCAACTTAAAGTGGCAGGAAACTTCCATGTGATTCATGCCTTAACGGCTTTATGTTATCTTAAAAAGCTTCATAATCTCGACAGCTGCATACAGAGGTTTAGAGAAGAAGTTCATCTACAGATTCCTCTCTTCTCTCTATTCTTTATAACCGAAGGTGCCTTGCATCACATGCGTTGCGATGATGTGGATAGAGTGGTCGGCTCCGTCCAGGCTCTAGTAAAATCTGTTTTGTATTGATTGGAGGTAAATGTAGTGCTTGCTCTCAGTAATAAATAGTTCTTGCACATAAACAGTTCGTCGTACGTTTTAGGCGCTTGTGACTCTTCTAGGGATGTTACTATCTGTTATTTCGATACTGTGGGGAATACGATCCTCTCTAATTTAGGAGAAGACGATATTGACGACTACCTATTTGCATTTCATCTAATTGCGGACTATTATTGTGTGATGTTGATTATACTTGATTAGTTCTTCACTTCATGGCCTAACCAAGTTTTGTCAAAAATTTTAAGGCAGACGAGAGCATACACATCCTCATAATGTTCGTTGAAGTGCCACGAATCGTCTCTTGTAAATTTGTGATGATAGATTGATCGTCTAGTTCTTCTGCTTTAGACAGCCAAAGGGTTCCTAGTTAATCTGAGTGTTCATTCAGTGGAAGTCATCTGTATGACCTGTTTCTCGTAGGTGAGGAAAACAACCGAGCATCACTGTCGTAATTCATCCAAATTGTGCTTTTTATCTGCCAAATATTCACTGCTCTTCCGATGTGATTAGTATCACATTTTCGCAAAAGCTCTGGCCAGCTGTTGGCGTAGGTCAATTCCTGAGGCATGCGCCGTGCATTCGACCTCATGAAACACCGTCAGAAATCACCAAATGCATATAGCACCATTACAATGGCACGTGGTGCCTTCCTGATCAGTCAACTAGTGATGCCATCTTCGGAGGCAAAACCGCTACCAATTTGCTGATCAGTGCGTCGTGCACCTTTTTTCTATATTTGATCAGTGTGCTCATGCTTGCTTAGTTAGTATCTACCATGGTGTGAGTTCTCCTTAGTTGTGTTTTAGAATGGAAATGACCAACTACCTGTAAGATTGCGAAATCTCTTCTGATTGCTGAAGACTTTTGAAAGAATCTCCATAGAGTTTAGGTTGCTGAATTGTACAGAAGTTCCACTCTTGATGAGCTTGTCTATAATTCTCATCTTGCTGCTAAGCATATGCAGGTGAATATCAATTTTTTTTAGTTCGATGCCAAGCGGGCGAGGTTCCTTAATTTGATGTTTTAGGAAGTGGGATTGATGGAGAGTGTTATGCCGCTCATAGATACCGCACCTTCTACAAATGGCTACATTGTCAATTTTGTAGTCAAAGAGCCAAAGGTGGGTTTGTTCAGGTTGTCGTTATTTTCATCAAGTTTAGTCAATATACTCTCGATCACGCATGATTTTAAGAGGTAAGGAGTCGCCACACAGCGCGTTTGTATGATCTCCACATTGGGAATAGATACATTATCCTCATTTTATTTTTTCAAAAGAAGAGAATACGCTCTTCGTAGGACGAAATATACATATGAGAAGTTCGAAGTAGATTGCAAATAGAAGAATTAGCTTTTCAAACATCACGCATGGCGGTTTTGTCGAGCGAAGTATCCACTGAATAGAAATATTGCGCTGAAAGAACTTTGCATAGCTAATCACTGGCTGTGCACAAAGCATGACTCAAATCGTCCATACGATCATAAGTTCTTGAGTCAAGTAATGCGAGCAGGCTGGAGAATTGTCTTTCAATGGAGAGGACCATTTTTCGGCGGTATTGTTAAAGTTTAGGCGTTCAGCTTGGGAGTGAAAGCTGGTATCAGCACGAATGGTGATGCTGATATGTCGTTGAATGGTGGAAGGCAAAGTCTATTTGGTCGCGGTGAAGCCGTCAATTCTAGTTACACCTACACAGTTAAGGTTAGCAGATTCATCTAATAGCTCATATCTTAAAGAAGAGTTTCCAGATATCAGGACGACCACGGATTGGATAACTTTTTTCTGATTTTTTCATTGGTCAGTTTCTCGGAAAGTGCTTACCGGATTGCTTAGCCAAGTAATTTGAAAAAAAATAGAGTTATTTACAGTTAGAAAATTGGTACTTTTTTGCTATCTGGTCCCAGTTCCAGTGCTCGTTGAAAAGTTGTTTTTCTGTGGTTTCGAAATGTGAAGTCTTTTGATAGCTTAAATATCAGGAGAATTGGAAATGTATTTCATTTTCGAAACCGCTTTTCTATTGTGCTAACAGCCAAAAGAAGACTGGGTTTCCAATTTCAGGTCATCCTTGTCATCGGCACCTTTTTCGATCACTTGAGAAAAAAACGCGTCTTTTGATTTTCTCTTGGATCTTAGCGATTGTCAAATAGCTCAAATCTGAACGATTTTAATGGTGTATTAAAATGGCTTTATCATTGCGCCATAACAGCAGAAATAAATCTATGTTTTTTATTCTAATATTTGTCTCTGAACAAAGTTTTTTTATAGACTTCTAGAAATCAGTTGATAGATCAAATCGCATCGATTCCCGTAATGTATTTGGGTCTTTTCCGTCGGACGGCGACAAATGAATATTCGACTCCACTCGCTGGACAAGAACTTTTCATAAGAGTATTTGTGATCGCTCGAAAGCTTAAATCTCTGATATCGCGGGACGTAGCCGGTCTTTCAAAACAACCTTTTATAACGCTGTTGAATTCAAGATAAAGTTATGTTTTACATTGGCCGGGCAATCCAACTATTACTTTCTTGGAAGCATGAAAAGCAAATGAACGTGTGAGAACATCTTTTAGTATACAACAGACGTTTGATCTTAAGTTTTTTTTCCTCGAAGCTGAGAAACAATTTCCAATTGAATGAGAAAAATCGCACTTCCATGACACCTGCCGAAGGGCATATCGATCGACGACAGTATTGAAATCGTCGCATCTACCTCGGTCTCCTTCCCCCATCCCCCTCTCCTACTCCGCAGAGTAGTCGAAATACTCGTGCTCGCGTATTTGAAATCAATCTTATTTTTCCTGCTGAACTGCAGCGAAGCGCTTCTCTCCAGAAAACAAGCATAGTATTGGAATTTTTAAAACTTACGCCGTGGAATGATTGCTAATTTTCTGATCAAAGGGTTCCGTCTTGTGAGAGAAGCGTGTGTGAAACACAAATGTTTTCCTTTCGTTGAAGCGTTATAGTAAAGGTTTTCTCGAAAAACGGTCACGTACCGCGCTAGCCAGAAATTCAAGCTTTCTAGTGGCTCCTAGCACTCTTATGAAAAGTTTCTAACCAGTGAATGGGGTCGAATACTCATTTGCGCCGTTTAGCGGAAAGTATCCATACTTGATTTCTTCAAAGGACTTTTTAGTATGTTGTATTATTCAAAAGGATGTTGAGTTTCGCACAGCAAAACACATACCAAACGGCCGTGCTTTGCCGCTATTCTTTTGTCTATTACAGCGCACTAAGAGGTTCTTTTCAGAAATTAAGTACGTTGTTGGAATCCAAAAGATTCATCGAATGGTTACAAAAAGCCTAAAGAAAAAGCCTGTACAGCGAGAAATGTTTGAATTAAAACACTACTTTACTCTTGCTGTTACAGCGCGATAAAAAAGCCGTTTGGGATCAAAGTATATTTTTGAATTTTTTGAGGTTGAGGCTATCAAATGGTTACTTAGATCTCAAAGATCACCGAAAAATAACTTTTCCACGAGCGCTGGAAGTGGGGCTAGATAACGGAAATGATTTGGAAAATTTCTCGTTTTGAAAGGTTGGAAATTACCTTTATGATCTAGCTTGATTTCGTAATTATCTTCTGGTTTTTCACTGAATCTCTCCTTGTCATAACTGTCGTTATTTGGTCACTATCCACTCTCAGTATACCTCTGTTATTTTTAGGGTGACCATAGTTTCAACCTATCCTTCATAAAACCGCGTTTAGGGTGGCAAAAATATTCGAATGTCTCAACCAGTTTATTCAGGTTGTTGTTTTCTTTGTGCATTTACGCCGTAGATGTTTATTTACTATCAGTACAGTTTTGTTCAGAGCAATTTCTTACTTGCCATGGAACCATTCAAATTGTGAAGAAAACGCTATTGTTCTCGGATACAATGGGCAAATTTTCAAAAATGTATTGCATCAGATTAAGTTCAATGCGGTTCGTCAAGTTTCTTTTGTTAATGTAAGCTAAGTGAAACTAAGAGCCTGACACGTAACATAGTACGATGTACAGTCTTTTTTTACATTGGCTAGAATTGAAATCTCTGTCGGCTGATTTGACCCACGTATGAGTGAGAACCTTGGGTTGAACCATTTTTTTTATTCACGTTTTTGTAGCGTGTGCTGTATCAAGCGAATCAGTTCTATTTCTTTTCAGATATGGAGAACTTTACGAGCGACGGACGATGCAGCATTTTCGGTCCGTGAACACGCGGGCCATATAATGAAGTTCTCCGTAGAAAATGCGGTTGGGTTTGATAACCGCGATCGACCAATCTTGGCAACGAGAGGAATTCTCGGTACGTAGCTTTTTTTTGTATCCAAATTTCGTCCATTTGCAGTTTGATAGTAGTTATGCTATGCAATACTCTGAATTCCTAATTAAACTTTGTCGAACACGCTCACGACGGTGTTCACTTTTAGAGAAGTGTTCATAAGAATAGTGGTCGCTGAATTTTTTGAGATCCTGCGAGTTTGAGAGCTGTGGAAGAGATTTGCCCTAACACTGTAATGACAGATATATATATATATATATATGTACACATATATATATATACATATATATATATATTTCAAAAAAACATCTACATAATTCTCAAAGCTTACTTTCGAAAAGGTCAGTTTTTGGAGGTTTTATAACTTCGCCACAGCCACCCACTCGCATTAGTGTTGCACGTGGCGTATAATTATTTAACGCTGGACCAAAACCCGCTAATTCAAAGGTTTGACTACGTTATTGATGATGCGGAAACTCAAACTTTTAATTCTATTGATCAATTACTTTTGTATTTTGCTGACCATAATTTATAGATTGTTGTGATATTTTTTTCAGTCACTAATGTTCGCGTTGAGATTCATTTGTGTGAAGTTGAAAGACGAGATTTTTGTCGTCCATTTTTGAGCACGATATGAATCATACAGTCATAAAATATGGGGTGGTTATCAAGTTTTTTTTGTAGTTTTGAAATTTCATGTGGAGCGAGATCTCTAGTAATTATGAAACGTATATTTCGAATAAAAAAGCTGATAGTAGTTTGAAGACTACATACCTACGCTTTTTATTAAACCTTTCAGCACGGATAGCACAGGAATATGCTGGACCATTTGGTGATTCGTCGTTTATAAAGCATCAACTGGATTTGCAGGTGTCTCTCTTACGTATAATTTTGTAAACACCATGATTTATGATCGGTCCTTGGTGGTGGAAGATTTATGACGGGAATGATATTATCTGTGTTCTGTTAACATCCACAATGAACATTTTGTCGTGAGTTATATTTAATTGTTAAGGCCGCTGCACCGCTGCCTCTTGGCTTCATACTGTCAGGATCAGCCCAGTTCAAAACTGTTAAAGGAGATCGTGAAATACATTTACTTGATCGAGTGTACTTAGGTGGCCAACAGGATGTACGCGGATTCGGTTTGAATACCCTCGGCGTATGTCCATTTGTTGTACAAATATCAGCATTTTACATGATTTTTTTTGTGGAATTCAGGTCCGTTCGGAGAACTCATGTCTAGGTGGTGGTACTGCTGTATGTGGTGTCCTTCATATCTATCGACCCCTATTTCCTCCTCAAGTTTGTCTACTGTTCATAACGAGAAAAGATGGCATTTGGTGTACTTTCGATTTGGCAAGAAAGTTTAATTTTTTTAGATGTTGTTTGCGCACATGTTCATATCGACGGGGAGCGTAGCTCCGGTACGATCACGGAATGTCGTGAAAGATTTGCAAGATGCTCAGAGAGTATCCGTAGGACTTGGTAACAATCTTATGTCATTTCTTTCAATTTTATATGTCGTCTACAAGGTACGAAGTGAGAACGCCTACATGTGCACGAACTTCATGCCTACCTTTAAAACGGGTTTTATTCGACCAAGAACCCTTTGACAAAGTTTCCATTCTGTAAGTACCTTCATAATAGCGAGAAATTCAGGTTCATATACAGATGACTGCTGCGGTGAATCCTTCCAATATGCTTCTTTGATGGGTATGGTAGCGCAGTTTTCAATGATGCAATGCGACGGGAAGCAAAGTAATAAGTGAAGCCTTAGTATGGCTCCTGCCCTAGCACTCTTTTACAATGAATCACAGATGCCTCAGAGAACGCATTAAGAAAATGAAGTTTCCAAGCAGCAGCCGAACGAGCAGATTATTCGAGGTCCTCTTTGGAGGATGAATGCGAAAAAATGAATCGAATGCAGGAAGTACTGGGATACGTCTAACAACAGTAGATTGTGATGAGTTATTAAGAGCTGCATAAGAAAAACATCCTGGTAATCAAGCTTATACACGTGGTTGACAAAAGTCCTTACTCCGTTAAATGTCTCGAACTTTATGTTTTCAACAGAGTCGACAACTGAGTCGATAGTTCACAGTCGTTCCTTTTACACGTGGTTTTCCACTGTTATCGGAGTCGAATTTTTTCAGTGGTGCACCTTGCGAGTGGAGTAGCCTTACTGACGATATCCGCCTATACATGATTGTAGTTATGTTGGTTGCTTGTAATGATTTGTTTCTCCGAGTAATCAATTCTGCAGTATCTTATGATCTATTTTTTTTTGAAACTTGCGAGCTTAGTGTATCCTGCTCAAAAGTTTCGATTAGAACGACAGCGAAAAACCACAATGCGTGAACAAACGACTTTGAACAACCAGTATAAATCTTCTTTTCTGAAGAAGACCCATATGTTGAAACGTTAGCCGAATTTTTATCAGCCTCATGATACTAGCTTAACTATCAAAAAAGCCAATACTGAAATGGTAATGCCGGGCTCAAAGAATAGTCGTTTCCAGTCTTTCAGTATATATGATCATTGTGGATATATCCCTTGAAAAGATCCTTGAAGAAGTCATAATGACAGTTTTTTCTTCTGCAGTTCTAGATAGCTTGGCATCGACGAGAAACTATAGCATTGTAATTTGCGAATTCCCCATGAGCGTCGGTGTTGCTCTCTCCAGAAAAGACTTCGACTACAAAGTTATGGACCGCTTTGTGTCTGGTTCCTCTGAACACCTAAGAATGACTTCCTAGAGTCTTAGAATCTTTTAATTGATGGCCAAATCCATTCAGCGCAAGGTCAACTAGAACCTAACTCTTTTGAAACTATGAAAACGCGATCTCTGAATCGCTATTTAGCAACTCTGGATGCTCTACTGCACCTCCTCTGCATCGCTAACCCCAGCGTGCTGCATCTAACATTGGCAGGCTGCTGCGTCTAACAGTGACACGCTGGAAGTCAGAGATGCAGGGGTGGTGGAGCAGACCGTCCAGAGTTGCCAGTTAGAGGCGCAGAGGCCGTAGCCCCAGATCCTATAAGAACTAAATAAGTTTCTAGCCGAGTCGAAATGCCGGGTACAGAGCGAATACATGGATACTACGAACTCATACGAACTTATAACATATGTATGTTTGTACACAATCTCTGGTTCTCCAATAGCGTCACCGTTACCCTACAATCTAAGTGTCCGGAGAATTTTTCTAACGAAGGCGAATGACGTTCAACAATTATAAGAATCCAGTGTTACTTTTTGTTCCTTTGTGTCTCATTCCAGCTTTTTAGGTGTGACGGTCGTTTTTTCGAAACATATTCCGCCTCGAGCTAAACTATGTAGCTCCAATAAAGCACTGTCCTGGCGATAGTCAATCTACAGGCTTACATATCGGTTGTGGGGTGAACTTTTTGTGAGTGGAAAAAATTAGGTACGTGGAACCGTATGAAAAAAGTGGAATGTGTAGGCCTTAATATGGTTAGTCTTCTTTATGCTTTACTCCAGATTTTCACTGTTAAAATTTTTTATCGTTTGAACTAAGTATTGTTTTGTTTCGCCTCAATCTTATGTCTTATTATTCATATAAAGGAGCTGTCATCAGTGGAATAAGCTAACTCAGCACTCGTTTTGTGTGGAAGCGGTTAAAAGCACTTCCTTTTCAGAAGTAGTAGTTAGTGTATGTTGATATTTAAGTAAGTTTCAGTTGTTCGGTATGAATCCAGTTTTTGCTCATGCTCAAGTTTACTAGGTTAATCAGTTTTGTTCCTCACTTTTCCTATAATTCCAAAGAAAATCATGAGAAATTTATTCCTTTTTGATGCAACATCACTCATGCCGCAGAACACGATATCTACGACTTCGATCAAAGAAGCGGCTGAAAGTTAGATGTTTTTATTACTTACTTGCCCTAAAACCCGAAAAGGAAGTGACGCTGTGCTGAAAGTAGCTGGTCGTTTTTGGGTTTTTCTTATACAACTGTCAGTAACAGTTTATCCTTCTGACGTAAAGGCTGCTCCCAAGCTCTCTGATGTCCATCCATCTGTTATTCTCAATTTCTTCTATTTTATTTGACTAAATTTGTTTGTACATTTTCGTGCTCAAAGATTTGTCGACTACGGTAGAATATTATAAAACAGGGTTTGTTCAGTAGTTTTAATAGCGTTAAATGAGACAATAACTCAGCAGAGATAACTCCAGCACTTTTGCTTTTTGCCCACTCTTGGCATTTTGAACATCAACAGGATTGTGCGAAGTTTGTTCGTCCGCAGTGACCCTATCATATGCTCATAATATCGCATCTCTGATGAGATGAGTCGTTTCCCGATCCATTCCTGTACCATTTGTTGTTGTATTGCTTACGAATTTTTCAAAGTTGAGTGTTTTCGAACTTGGATGATAAGGGAGCGGATGTGGCACAGCGGTTAAAGGTGCTCTGCGTCGCACTTAAGATCGATCGTTCGATCTCGCGCTCCTGGCTCACCGAGTCACCCGTTCCTCCAAGGTCCGTGAACTGGTATCAGACTGGTTGCAAACTTGTCTGGAAGCATAGGCAGCATTGGCTCTATGCAACAGTAGACCACTGCGGACATATAATTCCTATAGCGAGAGTTTGAGCTGTTTGACTTTGGCGCAGAGGCGGTTTTACGTACTACTTTCTGCCAAACTGACAACGCTTCTACGTTTTTGAAGCAATGTTTGGAGATTCTTGTTGACGCGACGGCTGTACACCGTTGAAAACACAAAGTGTTTTGGTGTTGACAGCACTTCTACCCTTTACTTCCATCTGTTCACGGCAGACGAATGCGTGGCGCATCCCTCAGGGTACGCCGAGAGCTTTAGAGCTTTTATCGCAGGAAAGATTTTTTTCAGATGCCTACCTACTTCCTCAAGGACAACTCCAACTTCTTTGTACTACACTAGAACCAATTTTGTTTTTTCGGTAGTCTAAAACGGATTCTACGACGAAGTCACCATTGCCATCTCGGCCTCCGCCACCCATTCTATGCGACTCTTCATACTGTGGAACGCCAACGGTCGTACAATTACAAGTGAACAATTCCGGACCGCGTATCTAGCATCTTTTCGAAATGAAACCGGCACTGATGGCGAAGAGTGGGATAAAGCTGTAAAGATAAAGCTCTCGGCGTTGATCAATCCCTGAGGGATGCGCCATGCATTCTTCTTCAATTTTCAACTTCGTTTGAGTGATTGAGTGCATATCTGGCCTTTACAATAACTCGCGTGGCCTCCCGGTGAACCGAGTCAGTGCTGCTTATCCGTCCAGACAAGTCTGAGACCAGTGTGGTACCAATTTACCGACCCCGGAAAATGGATGGCTTGGTGAGCCATGAGGACGAGATCGAGCCATCGACTTCATGTGCGACTCAGAGCACCTCTAACCACTGCCCCACATGCGCTCTGAGTGGAATAAGATATGATAAATGTTAGGCCGCTTTCTTATATCAAAAACCACATGTATCGTTCTGTGTGATGCCGATATTATCTGGAAACAATTTGATAGTCCAGAAGCTACTGCGTCTGGTGATCTGTTTCCACAAACGATACGTTGTAGGAAATGTCATGGTCGACGGCATAGGCATTATACATCATTAGCGAATGAATTTCGCATGATTTTCTGGACAATACAGAAACTCATTCAAACTTCAGAATGATATATCAGTCTGAGTGAATCAAGACTTGACTTTTTCCTGTGACTGCCGTACAATAGAGAGTTAATGTTGTTGATTTTCCTCAGAAATGGCTATCATGTTGTATGTTTGCATAAAGAGATTTATAATTTCTTCACCTCTTTTCACTTCATGTTTAGTCTTATGTAATATCGTTACTGAAAAACAAGTAAAAGTCAATAGTTTTTCTTGTGTTCAATTGATCAGAGTAACATTTCTTTCACGATCTTCTTGAATTTACTATTATCCATAGATACAAATTAATGTACTTAGATAGTAAGTAACATACTTTTTCAATATGTACCGATCTATAGATACAAATTAATGTATTGAGGTAGTAAGTAACATACTTTTTTCAAGAAAATTTTTTAGTAGTAATTCTCAAGAATGACTAAGTGAAAGTACAGTTGATATGGCACATTGCACGCTTATGCGTATGCGTACTGAATGAGGTACAGCTGACTTTAGCCTTAACTGCATCTTTTCTATGAAATCATTTCTGAAGTTTTCCAAATACGGAGGCTGGTCTCATTTTTTTTTTGATATTTTCATTATTACGAATTGGTGAGAAAAGTGTAAAGTATGTTTAGCTTTTACCACAGCGAGTTTAACACTTTGAGACCGCTCCGATCTATAGATCGCGCTGGAATTTGTGGCTTTTTTGGCTATGCACATCTTTTTCCTCAGGCTTGAAGCATTCATTCGTTAGCTCATAGATCGGATGATTTTGAAACTGTATCGGTTTTCAGAAATTCACAGCGGGTTTATTTGGCAGTGTGAAATACAAGCAAAAGATTAGCATCAATAGAAAGAGAGTACAAAGTTCTCCCTGATATTCTAATGCGATAAGCCTAGAAGTTTTTCGAAACGGGAAAAAGTTTCCAATAAATGAAATTAGGTTTTTTCTCCAATTTGGAAAAACTCTTGGTCTTTTTTATGCTATTCTGGTACTCCATGATCTTCATAATCCATATGCTTTTCCTACATTTGTATTATTATGTGTAAGGATTGCCCTAAGTTTGGAGCGAAATTTTCTTTTCATTCATACATAGCTCTATGTAGAACTTCTCAAAACCAAGCCCATCTTCAGAATAATAGAGATTTAAGCTTTCAAATAAAAACTAAAAGTCCGATGAAAAGCCAACGGACGCCAACCGCGCGATAAACGCGCTGAAGGTGAATCGTTATTTTCCTTTGGTCGCTAGAATGTACTCGAAAGGCATTTTCGAAAATCAAGAGCTCTATTGAAATCGCCGAAATTTATGTTTTTTAATGGTCGAAATTCATTTATTTGACCGCCTCTTGTGGTGTTATGATCTCACAATGTACCCCATAATGTAGAGTGGTGTGCAAAGACGTTTGCGTCAGCGGGATTCGAACCCAGACCTCACTCCTTCCAAGAGCGCGTGGTACCTCCTAATTGCCTCAGTGCCGATAGCGGCTGCCCGCCAGACCGTCGAGTGTGGGCTGTTGACAGATAACGCATTACACCTTAGAAAGAGCCGTGTGCAAAATGAGCGTCGGTGGTGCAACGGTTCAGCACGACTCCCAGAAAGAGTGAAATCTGGGTCCGAATCCCGGCTGATGCAGACGTTTTTGGACACTGCTCTACATTATTGGTCACGCTTTGTCTAGCCAATAAGGCTACAAACTTTCAGTGCGATTCGTAGATCGAACAAAATTTTCAAAGTTGTTAATTAATCACGCCAAAAGCACTCTATGTTTCGCTTGATATCCGCGATACAGATAGGTGAGAGTGTGTAGATGGGTACATTCTAGATTAGCCGATGAATGGTTATCGCGCAAACCCTTTCAATCATTTGGCGATGTTCTTGTTAATGGGGATTATTTATCACATCTATTAGTCTATTTAGTAATGTCACGTGTCATAACTTTCGTAACCGGAAACGCTGGCAAATTGGCTGAAGTGAAAGCGATACTGTCTTCGTTCGAGGTTGGTGATATGTCTTATAGTTTTTATCGTTTAGATGCCGTCACCCAATTCTCCACCGGTGCAGTTGTATTTCCCGAAGCAGTGTACACCAGAGAATATTTCGCTCTTCTCCGGTTTCATGGCGACCATCCCACATCTTATGGCTCATCGCGCTAAGGAAAAGTATAATAAGGACGTGGAAGCTCGCCACAGAGACAGATTACATTCTGTTGGAGAAACGACGGAAGGACAACTATTAACTCATGCAATTTTTACTGGACTCAGACCAATTGAAAAAGTCACTGAGGAAGAAGCCAATAAGTCCGAACGGTCATTGCCTTTTTGCCAATCAGGAGCTTATCTTTCAAACCCAATAGACATCTTTGTAAATAATAGGAGTCGTTTCAAGAAAAATGCAAAGTTTAATGCGGAGGCGAAGACTTCAGTGCGCGCACGTAAATCACCTGAATCACGTTTACAAAGGAGGATACGGTACGCCAATGCATTATCCGCATGGGATCGTGTGAAACGCCAAGAAGCAGAAAAAAATTCGATTTATCGTGTAGACGGGGATACCATCTCTGCCATACTTAATGGTACTTCTTCGATGTCACAGTCAACAATTTCGCCATTCCCACCGAAATGGTCGAGTCACAACGCGAGCCTCATGGGACAACGTAATCAAACGTGCTCTCGCAAAATGGAGAAAGCGCTTCCGTTCGAAAAATGGTTATTTTTCAATCCTTCTAGTGCGGATTTACAGGACTCGAACCCTTTCCCATTAGTAACAAAAGTTCATGTGACGTAATCTCAGTTTCTCCAACTAGTTCCTCTTCTACTAATAGCTGCCTTAATAGCAGCAGTGGCTCCGCGTTAGTAAATCAGTTGTTAAGGGATTGGTATTCCTGAAGGATTTTCCGCTACATAGTTGTTGTGACTCCTAAGTGTGTTTTTCAACATTAACTTTTTTATAAATCTTCATTAATCTCACTATTGCCATGCTCATGTTTGTTGCTATATTGACGTGGTGTCCATTTCAAGTGTTCTATCACACTCTGTGCTTTATTTTGCTGTAATATTGAGATCTCTTGTAAATTTTGCTGTGATTTCGTCAGATGATTTCTCAGAATTTTATGTCTTCCGTTGTTGATGTCTTTGAAAATAGATATTGGATGTTCTCTGTTGCCATACACATTGATCTTGTTGTTTCAAGTTGTTGTTCTGTTGAAATATCATGTAAATAATTTTCTTTCTCGAATCAGATTGGTTTGTAAAACCAGTAGTATCGAGATTTCTTGCGTCTTTAGATTTGAATTGGTTCGTCAATGACCAACTGGCTGGTAATGCTCGACGCAGAGTTAATTCCCCCTCCTAACACTCTCCAGCAAGCAATAACGAATGACCAAGCCTGGCTATGCTCGAGAATCTAGGGCATCTACTCGACGAGTATTTTGTGACCTTCAACAAGGAAATCAAAAACGAATTTAATGCTGGAATTATCGGGTTGGGCACGGTGAAAAAAAGCTATTACAGATTATATATGGTAGTATAGATACCTTTTTATTCGACCCTTTTTTACCGTAAACTGACAGCGTATTTTGAGCATTTCATGAGATCTGACATAGCTTTTACAGTGAGTGCTAGACGTACATTTTGGCCTTCTTCGCAAGCCACTTCAACAACACATGCTCTTTAGTCCAAGCAAGCCTTACAAATGGGGGGATCGATGCCGAACATATTACAGGGCATGGCAAGTGAAAAGACCACCTGACATTGCGGTGACAGTTGATTGGTCGATAACGAGTAAAAAATATAGCAGTACCTTTCTATTCGACTATTTTTTGGCACCTCGCTCAAAATGTTCAGCGCCGACTCTTTTATATCTAGAGGAGCGATTGAACTGAAAGGTATGTGCCAGGGATAAGGCTTGACATTAAAGCCGACACATAGTACTAGCACTATCACTGCCATATTAAACCTCATGAAAGGCTGAAAATGTGTGATCACATTATGTTGTTCTGAGCAAGGTCTCAAAAACAGTCGAATAGAAATGTATTGCTATAGCTGTTCTACCAGCTATCCAGCAATCAACTGTCATTGCACTGTCAGGTGATCTTTTCACTGGGCATGCAGTGTAAGGTGTTCGGCGCCGGTTCTCTTATATCTAGGGGCTCGGTTCAATCGAAAGGCATGTGCTAGGATGAGGCTTGACATGAAAGTCGAAACGTACGTCCAGCACTATCAGTGCCATATAGACTTCATGAGAAGCTCAGATATGCTATCGGATGAAAATGATATGAAGTTAATCTGTTAGTCGGCTCTCTCAGGCACTTTTGCTATTCGATGGGGCTGACCACCTAGTGGATATGTCTGTGAGTCGATAGCAGTTGCTGACGTCCTTGTTTATCGTGAATGCTTTGCATAACTCTAGACTTTTTTTGTTCGTTTGTTCGATGAAGAATTGAATAGTAGATAGCAATTAAACTAGACGTTGAGAGAGGAATGAAATGTTACAGGAATCTGTAACTGCTGAACTGTTTTGACGTTGATGTAAAACAGGTATTTCGAAAGTAGTGAAGACGGAAGCGCGTGGATAGTGGGAAGATAGTGCGGACTTAGGCGCGTTAATCACTATTTCATTAAGGTGCACAGTGCTGATGTCGATGTGGATGAATATCAAGGTGATCCTGAGTATGTCGCCGAACGAAAAGCAAGAGGAGCAGTGGAGTACGTTGACGGACCGATCCTGGTTTGTTCACTACACTACTTCGTTTGGTTGAAGCTCATAGCGGTAATCCTAATTCACTGTTCTATGGAAAAATTTCTGTTGGATCCGATAGTCAAGACTCGATGTGCAAGTGAATTACGCACTACATCGAGTACCTTTATCTCAAGATTTTGCTTGTGCTGTAGTGAAGGATGATCGATAGCGCACGGAGCAGGTCTTTAAGACATCTTAGACTGATAACTGATATGCAAAACACTCGACCTCAGACGGGAGGGGAACCTTCGTATCATCCACGTTATCTTCCCTACTACCGCTACACCATCGACACCATTGCTCCGTCACCGCTTTTCTTCGATAAAGACTATTGGAGCTATAAGCAAGCTAGCACCTTTAACGTATTTGATGCGGTAAGCACACATCGAAATCCATTTATGGCGACAGCTACTGGATGTGTATTTTTCTTTTGTCGTTCAAAATTTGGTTGCCGACAGCTCCGGCAACTTTCATTGAGAAAGAGTGATAACAAAGCAGTCGCCTCGGTGTTGTAGTAGTGCCACACGCTTCGAGTATGGGTGAAATGCAGGTCAGCTTCCTCCTCAGGTCAATTGCTTTGTAAATCATCCAACATGTTTGGGTGCATAATTAAAACATCTTAATACTCCTTAAAACCAATAGAAATAAAAAATTACTGAAGCCTCTAACGCAATCCTTTATCTCATTACTTGCTCGGCGTCGAGTGATTCAAGCAGTTGACAATGAATTCTGCCACTCTTCTTATGAGTGCCTTAGCATATGAGGCAATGTTCTGATATTTGTTTTTCGAACTAAGTCGCGAATCAGTGGATTCCTCTCTCATTCCTGCGATGAGATGCACTGACAATATTGACTTCTCAGTCGCGTGCCCGATTTCGCCCACCATTCATTCGTTCTACTTACATAACATCTAGCTTCTTAAGACGTATTTCGTATGTAAGTGCGATTGTCTTTGGAGATGAGAAATCAGTCGAGAACCCTTGTGCCTTTTGTTTTCAGTATCACATCCTTTATCCTGTTAGTCCTGCTGCCTTATCCACTTCACCATTATTAGGCGTTTCGTTTAGCTGGTCTCGGACCGTAGACATACTACATAGCCTCTAAAAAGTGGAAGTTGATGACATATTGGTCATGGAATTGCAGAAATGTGATAGCAAGCTCGCGTTAGCTCAACTGTTACGGCTAGCGAAATTTAGTTTTTGACTTGTCACATGCCTTAATATGTTTGAACTTTTAGCTTTCTTCACTCATTACTAACCCTTCCGGTACATGTTCTATCAATGAAGCGCTGACTGCTGCGCCACATTCCAGCTTAGTAAAAACTTTTGTGATGGGTGCACGTTTCTATACAAATCCGTCACTTATTTGATTAACTTATTCGGTTGTTCCCACTCTTGTTCACCTTAATCCATTATTCTCTCAGCAACTACGTTAACAGCGTTGTACTAAGCTACAGTCCTGCTAATGAAAGTTTCAATGATGTCTCAGTTATATTCTCTTCTTTGCTGGTCAAAAAACATTAAGTGCGAATGAAAGTCTGGATTTCATTACAAAGTTACAATGTGGTCTTAACGCGCCCCGTTCTCAGGTCGACCGTGCTGCATGCGTGTCAAACAATCATTGTTGTACCGAAACGGTTATTAGAGTGTTAGATAAGTTGAGCGTCGTTGTTTATTCAGATTGTAATTAGCGTTTCATTTCTGAAGGTTGTCAAAAAAAGTCCGTTTTATGGTTGTGGAATCTCGTTTCTTGATGCCTGCGGAGCGTTCTACACTAACCTCTCTATTCTAGATCGCTGCTCCAATTGCGAACATTTTTTTATTTTGCTAGAGCATCGCAAAAGCTTTAAAAATGGCTTCCATCTACGTCCTGTGGTTTTATCTGTTCCACAAGTGATCTGTATTGTAATGCTGATAATTGAATTCCACAGTTGATTCTCCCATCGTCTAAATGCCATACCAAACAAAATAAGATTGGAGTCCTGAAATGTCGTCAAATCCCCAACACCTGCTGTGTATCTGTTAAGACACAATTGTTTCGTTGTGTTTCAGGTGGAAGACACAAGTTTATGCTTCAATGCACTTGGTGGTCTACCAGGAGTGTACATAAAGTGGTTTTTGAAAAAACTAGGGCCGTCTGGTTTATACCAAATGTTAGGTAATTATATTTCTCCTTCCCCATATTATGGGTATATCGGATATAAACTTGGCAATATTCTTAGATTCCTTGCTAGTTTCAGCTGGATTTGACGACAAATCCGCGTACGCACAGTGCATTTTTGCATTCACGGAAGGTAAAGGGCAACCGGTGCATATTTTCAAAGGTAATTTTCTCAAGTATGCTTGTGGTAAGTACAGTTTAACATAGAGGTACTGATTTCTCCTAAATGTAATGTCCTAGATGTTTTTAAATATCGCGCTTAGTAAATATATCAAAAATGTGAGTTTTAGGGCGATGTCCCGGTCATATAGTGCCTCCTCGCGGAAGCAACGATTTTGGCTGGGATCCGTGTTTTCAAGTAGTTTCATGAACTTATCTATCTGTTTTCTCTCAAATTTACACGTTCTATTGTAGTCATGGCCTTCTATGGGATTTACAAGTTTTCAAGCCTTTTTTCCTGACTAACTACCGTAGCACTTGGGATATGGCGCACAATTTGTAATATTCTGTAGATTCATTCTCTTGTCGTACTGCGCCTCAAAATTGATTCATTTGACACCCTCTACAAATGCGAGAATCATTTCACGTCTTACTCCAAGTGTTATCGAACACTGATAGCGACTTTCTGTTCGTTCGTACCAATTATCGTTTCAGCCGCAAGGTTTTCTCGAGACATTTGCCGAGATGAATAAAGAGACCAAGAACAAAATAAGTCATAGAGCAAAGGCCTTGGAACTGGTCAAGAGGTTTCTGGAAGCTAGGAAATGATGGTGAACTATTTTGCTAATGTATTTTCATGTCAGTGCTGAAGAACTTGTTATGTTTTCATGTTGTGTTATGATAAAGTCCATAATTTGTTGCTATGAGTTATGCCTTGTGTCGAATTCACACAACAATGTATCGAATTCAACTAATTAAGATGTAATTAGTAAAATCATTGCAGTGAACTGAATTCGTCTTCCATGTATGTTCAAATCTTATCATTGGCTCAAAAGATTTCTATTTCCAAAGATGAAAGTGCTTCGTAGCAATCCAGTGAGTTTATTTCACTAAACCACCATCCAATGCAGAATATTTGGCCATTGTTTAAAACGGCTGTCAACGCCTTATCTGTCACGATCACGAGTTGTTTAGGTTGTATTCATTGTTGGCTGTACAGGCACTGGTAAAAGTGACTTAGGTGTGGCTATAGCAAAAAAGTACGGAGGAGAAGTGATCAGTGCTGATTCGATGCAAATCTATAAAGGTTGGAGAATTTCGTAATTTTGGGAAATTATCTGCTACTCCGTATACAACTGATTTCATTCTGGTTATTCACAATTGTCTGCTGGAACTCTGAATTTACTATTAGTCGATTGGAGATTTTGTTTCTTTTTCCAAATTCCCTAAAAGACAGTCAGAATACTTCTGATGTTCCCACTTTCTCCCGTTGAATTCGTTCTTTCATTGGCAGCAATTCTGCCTGCACTCTTACCATCGTTTTTGATTTGTTGAAGCGTAAGTGTAGATTAGGTATGAACAATATCCACCTGTCGGATACTTCGATTACTCAGTTATTACAGAAAAAATTTTTCCGCACTGATCATCCAAAGCATGCCCACAGAGTTGTTCTCTTATGGAAAACACAAAGTTGTCCTAAATTTTCGCTTCACTGCTCTACACGAGGATGCCAACCAGGCATTATAATGTCTGGGAAGCAGTAAATATTTTTAGGACTTGATATTGCCACAAACAAGATTACCGAAGATGAATCAGGTGGAATCCCGCATCATTTGATGAGTTTTGTTGACGCTACCAACTCTGAATACAATATTCATCAGTTTCGTGAGCAGGGACTCAAAGTTATCGAAGTGAGTTTTGGTACATCATCTGTCGAATGCAGACTAGTACAACACTTTTTGAAAGTTGTGTTCTTTTGTCCCAGGCTTCTAGAGCATATGAGTTACCTGAAGATATTCTCAGTTTCACTGGCAATTACTAGATTTTTGTGTCGAGCATGTATCAACTTAGTGACGAAGAGTGTCATATATATTTCATGTGTTAGTGGTCGAATCGGCCCAAATAAGCCATGTATGACTTTTTTTTTCGCTCGTAGATCCTTCCGCGCGGACCTTTTCTCTTGCAGTTTTTTGTAATTATTCGACGACTTATCCAACAAAGCTGTGGCGGGCCATGTTTGTGAGAAGCTAAGTTCAATACTTGGGAAATTCAGAAAATGCACATAAATGGAACTAGTTCATTGACTGCACAATTTCACCGAAAATTGACTGGTTCTTCAATCTTAATTGCAGTGGCGAATCTTAATCATCTTGTAGAATATCGGAAATGGAAAGTACAGAGATAGATGCAGCATGAGCTGGAAATTGTTTCTGAAAGCTTACTGGTCTTTGAGAAATTATCGCTTAGCGCCGGAAATCCACCAAGTCTGCAACGAAATGAAATTGAACGTCAATCCATGCTTCCGCTTTGTAAGATTAGGGCGTCAGCACCACTGATTCAATCCTCATAGGTTCACTTTCGACTGTTTATATAGACTTTGCTCAAAAACACCGATGATCTGTAACATAATAACATGTTTTGAGCTTTCTATCAGGTCTGGTATGGCCCTTATACAGTACTTTTCAGGCCTGTTATTCCATCCCAGGCTCATCAGTAGTACGATGCCTTTCGGTTCAGCCGACTCCTTGCAGAGAGATGTACCCCTACTTATAAAGGAATCGGCGTCGAATTATCTGAATCATCGCATTCCGAACGAAAAAGTCCTTGACCTTGCAATGACCACGGTCGAGCGATTATGGCTGGTAGAATGATTCGTACCTTCACTTCCGATTGTTTATATAGACCCCGCTCACATATTTCGAGCTTTTTTGAGCCCTCAAAAGAAGGTATGATTTCTTCTTCCAGCCATAATCGTTCGGCCGTGGTCACTTCAGTGTCGGGGTATTTTGTCAGACATGCAGTGGTTCAAATAATCTGTGTCGAATTTTTTATAAGTATGGGTATATGCCCTACAACGGATTGGCTGGACTTAAAGGCACCATACTACTGGTGAGCCGGGAACAGCGAAATAGGCGTGTCTAGCACTATATAAGTGACAAACCAGACCTGTTAAAGGCTCAGAACATGTTATCACATCAGATTATCAGTCCTCGTAATCCTAGTGACCCTATGTACAGGTCGTTTAACTTCATTGGTTTATTGAGTTTCTTCATCGCACCATGTATTGTATTTACGGCAATATTTCTGATAGATAGTTGAAAAGAGAGTTAAATAGGAGCCATAAGGGCAGAAATGGTGTTATATGCGCTCAAGAATGCATGAAAAACCGTTCTTGATGAATGGTAGGAAAGATGCAAATAAAATCTAGTACCAAGCATCGACTTAATGATTGATTAACGATGTGATTTCTCGTATTGCTTATTTGGAAATGTCTCTCAAACCGTACCCTAATATTTTCTCACTGGTGTTTCTAGATTAGTATTGCCATCACCAGTACTGTCATTCAAAGCTTTCGCACTCTACTGAAGGGCTCTCCCACTTGTGAAATGAGTGGCTGAAAGTGAGATACCTGTCATAATGACCCGTTCTGAACTGATTAGCGGAATATTTTCATTCGTTGCATTCATTTTGAAAGACAGAAGTGATCCAGTTGCTGAAGAAAATTGCCTTCAAATACATGGAGTATTCTGTTCTCACTCACAAAAGTATTTCCTTATCGAACGTTATTTTCCCTTAGAATCATGTTAAATCAGTACTACGGCGTTCTTCAGTGATCATTACAATTACTGATTGGCTTCTCCGAATCAATTTTGCTTCGGAAAACCACTGGGTAAATCTTATGCATCACGCATCGTTTACAGTAGGAACTAGAGGAGTATAATTATATCATTGGTTCTTTTTCGTAAGACAAAAGGGATGAACAAACGACTTCTTTCGCTGAATAAGAAATTTTCTCAAGAGTAGTAATAGTCATTCAAAAGCTCAAATCTTTGGCTACTACGATACGTGCTCTTTTTATGAAAAGACCTTCTTATGACGCTGTAGCATTCAAAATAAAGCTGTGCTTTCCACCGGACGCTCGCGTTTACTGTCACTTTGCTGGAAACACGAAAAACATATGATGGTGTAGAGGAAATCTTGTAGTAGATACATACCGTTATATCTGGAATACCTATTGAAGCGAAGAAGAAATATCCAAATAACAGAAATTGCACTTCACATATGAGCCGCCTCAGAATCGATCGATCGCGGAACGCCGTATCGAATCTACGGCTACCAGATATCCAGCGCACACATTGGCTAAAAACAAAGGCCTGCGTACGTGAAACTACACTGCAGTGGAACGGTCTCTTCAGAAGGTAAGCGACAGCGTTGAAATCATTGAAATTTTGCGCTATCGAATGCTTACTAAAAATTTAGTATGGAGTTCTATCCTGCGAGAAATATGCGCTTGTGAAACACAAATGTTTTCTTTTTGCTAGAGTTTTATGAAAAAAAAACTCATAAGAAACGCCTTGTAGCGCACGAGCCAGAGATTTAAGCTCTTGAATGATTATCAAAAGTGCAACGGAAAGTCTTTGTCCGACGAAGAGTGGTCGGTTCTCCACCTTGTGCCGTCTGACAAAAAGATCCCATAAATTTTATTCATGAGGGCTGAAATATACAGTTTTTAATCAAACTCAAGAAAAATATATAATGAATATTTTTCAAAAAACGTACATAAACTTCATGCTAAGTCTTTGACAGAGTCATCGCCAGATTTGAGGGATTGTTGCAATTTGTTTTCAAATTCCTAGAGAGTACGGAGAGAGGAAACGTATACCTGAGCTAGGGGAAAGAAAAATTCTTACGTATCAACGAAAGGAAGACTTAACTACTCTTTGGTTCCCTTGAGTCTGCAGTACTTGTGTATCAAACACGGTTAACATTGAATGCCTCTAGTCCGTTATAGATCCCATATCGACTAAAACACGTTAGGTGATAACGTGTAAAGGAGGTCAACCACCTAGGTTGTGGGGGAAGCAAAATCGTGCAAAGTAGTGAAAGAAAGGCTTATCATTGATGTAACGAAAGAATGCTGGTTAACAATTATTTAAGTTAATAATAGGAAATGGAGCTGCAAATGCGCGACATTCTGGAAGAACTCGTGAAAATGTCTCATCAAAAAAGGGACAATTTTGAGCACATAGAAAAATAAAGCGACAAACGACAATGGCAACATATACACATCTAAAACGATGAATAAATTTCAACAAAGTAAACCTGTGGAAAGCATAGGACACCTATAGGTGTTATATCGGCCATTTCCGAAACTCTGTCACTATGGGGTGTCATTTGTTGCGAGAATATCAACCCTTTAGGGACGGAATTTCATCGTTCGCATAGCACAATTCACAAGAAGCGCACGATTTTCGTTATTCATTTGGGGTTCTTTCTTCATTTGGAAGTTAAATACCCTGATTTTTGTCCTACTTTAATACGCCATGATTTTTTTTCCATATAGTCATATGTTTTTCATTCATATCCCCTTGGATGGCGCCATTTTCGGCTGGAGGGCGCCTCGAACGGCTCATGAAGAGAGGCTGCCAGCGCCTGCTCCAGGGCTGATGTGGTAGTTTTATAATGAATTATATACTTTTTTCGTCAACAGATGAAGTTTAGTTGTCAGTAAATGGTCAAATATGATAAAAATAGACCTCAATAAGGTTATTTTTACCAGAAATAACATAATGCACCATCTTTAAGCCACACCTCTAAAGAAAAGAACCAAGTATTTACGAGAAAGCTATATTCAAAACTTTCATCAAACGTTTCCTACAACATTTTATTCCTACTTATCCACATTTGAGACAAATTTGCCCTTTTTCTATCAGTTTTCGTGTATTTTATCGCATAAAGGGCATAAGATTCATCATACTGCCTGAAAATTGGATAACAATATAATAGAAAATTGGATAACAATAACATAATATAAATAGTTCTTCGAAAATAGTGTTGCTTATTGCATGCGATCCCACTTCATCAAGATTTCTCAATATTTTTATTGATCAACAGTGCACTTCATACTCCCATTTCTGAAATCTATGCGTAAGTTTCGTTCCAATTGTTTTATTCATAATTGTTCTATGGGAAGAAGAGATGAAGGTGTAGCGTTTTCTTCCCGTTATCTCCACCCTCATTGAGGCCGTTGGTAAAAATGCATTTTCAATTTTTGCAAAGTGTCTCAATAGTCATTCGACAGCTAAAATCAAGTGAATTTGAACGACGTATGTTATTCTTTGAATGGCATGTTTTCGTCGCTGTAGCAGTTGAAAGAATATTTTGTTTCACACTCAAGTATTTCTCTCCTGATAAAAGTTTTTTCTTAAGCAGTCAATAATCATTAGATAGGGCAAATCTTAGCAACTTCCATGATTCACATGTTTTATGGAAAGGACTATTCGGAGAGCTGTAACATTCAAAAGAAATCAGGTTTTGCAATATTGGATCATTTTCCTGGACGCATCCTGCTTTGACCTCTCGGGGAGAACGCGTCCTATTTTTTTCTTTTCAGAGTTGTGATATCTTTTGAAAGCATGCTTTTATTTTTCAAATGGCTTTCTTAATACGCTCTAACACTAAAATTAAAAATATCTTTCACACTCAAGTACTTCTTCGCGCAGCAAAGTTTTCACGCTAGACTTTTAACAAATTTTCGATAGCTTAAATCTCAATAATTTCCACAGAGACTTTGTTTTTGAAAATAACTTCTTATTGTACTCTAGCATTCAAAGAAGATCACGTTTCGCAGTTAGTTGACATTTTGCTAAAGTCTCGGTGATTTGGGGCCAGTGTCGCGAAATTCCACTTTTTGGAGTTTGAAATCCAATATTCTACTGACTGTTACAGCTTTCTAAGAAGTCCTCTTCAAAAATGAACTATGTCTTTGTATTTATGCGGCGAGAAATCCTCAACTGTGAAACAAAATTTCATTTCGACTGTTGAGGCGCAAAAAACAAGCAGTTTGGGAAGAAAAATATACCGTTAGCTATCGAATGAATACTAGTAGTCTAGTAGAATAGGTTTTGTTCTAAAAAAACTGAAGGCAAACGTGCGCAATCCTTATGATGCGATTGCATGTGACAGAAATTGTTTTCAAAGTAAGGACTTGTAAGTTAGTTTGGCGTTATTATTTCCAGAAATACATTTATAAGAAGGTTTTCAGTGAAGTGAAGGTTTAGGTTTTGTTGGCAGAAGAAAGTTTGTAAGAACTGAAATCTAATTATATAATCCCGAAAAATCCGCTATAAATTAGAAAAATTGGATTGAGGTTGCGAAACGTAATTTTTTATTTATTATTGAAGCTCACTGTGGAATTATTCTCAAAAAAAGCATGGCATTAAAATCAGAACTTTTCAAGCTATCGATTGACTACAGAAGCATCAGGAAGATAGGAAAAATGTGTTCAATGACAGTTGAAAATAAACTTCTTTCTAGCAAGGAAGTCGTTCTCGCTTTGAAAAGGCAAGATTTTGGGAAGCATTAGCATTAGTCTTGCTAAAATCATTCACACAAGACTCTCCTCAATGATATTTTATCGTTTTTCAATGATATTGTTCCTTTATGAACCTAAATAACTCGAATTTGTATTGGAACATGCACCACTCTTCGTAGCCCGTCCGAACGGCACACCCGGCTGAGGGTCATATTGACCTTCAGCGTCCGCAAAGGGGTATATAATTCTTCGTTACGATAAAAATTTTGGGTGCAGAACATAATTTTCTGTTTGCTCTTACAGTGCTCTTAGATAACCTTTCAAAAAACCAATCACAACATCGAAATCCTCGAGATTCGGGCTATCGAATGACTGGTAAGAATTTGGCGAAGAGCCATATATAAGCCTCCGGTGAGCAACTAAAGCAAACTGAATATAAGACGCTGAAGTCTCGTCTAGAATATTACACATTATTCAATGGTCAGTTTTGGTGCTCAAAGGCTTCCCTTTGTATGCTTCTAATTACTTAACCGGTAATTTGACCTAGTTCTAACTGTCAAGTATGTTCACCAGCTTTTGTTCTTCACAAATAAGAGCTATTTGTGCATCAAAGGTATATGAACGCGTAGGGAAAATAATGAAGCGTATATAGGTCGAAAGAGGCGCTATAAATCTTGATCACTGAAGGAAAACCGATCTATCCATTGTTAATCACAGTCATAAGGACAAATGGAGAGAAAATCATCGTCGCTTCGCAGTCTACACGCGCGCGCGTCCCCTTTAAAAACTTACAAAACGTTATTTACGTTGAATAGATCGGTTTATCTAGGCAGTTGTGAAAAATTTCCGTCGTTTCTTTTTATTTGTATATGCTTTATGGTTTTTTCTATATGCTCATAGGTTTCTAATAATAGGTTAAAATTCTAATAGTTTGCATAACTAACTCTTTCATGAGGAGATAAATAACCGTACTCATACTTCACAGTCATAGCAGAAACTCCTGATTGTGGGAATTAATTTGAAGAAATTGAACTGTCAGAAGCTTGCTTCGATGGAAATAATCATACTTTGAATAAAGAAATTACAGTTTGTGAGAAATTTTGCATTTGTATATATTATGCCGAGGGTCAAACGTTTTATCATGTTTGTCAAAACTATCGATAAGAGTCATAATTCTTTCTATTTTGAACTGCCACTTGCAGTGGTATGATCTTATTAGTATACCCAATATGTATATGTATAATGATCCTATTAGTATACCCAATATATCTTTGACTGCCACTGCAGTGGTATGATCTTATTAGCATACCCAATATCGATAAGAGTTTTGAGATCGTTGGTTTGTAAGAGAGGGAAGAACTCTGACACTGGATTTTCGTACATTTTGAGGAAATTCGACATCGTGGACATATTCCTATCGTTGTTGGAGGCACAGCGTACTATGTGGAGAGCCTTCTGTTTGAGGACAATATTATTAGAACTCCAGGTTAAGCCTGCTACTAGGCTGTTGAAATTTTAAAATCTAGCGTTATAGCTTTTTTGAAAACTGTGAAGTGTTTTTTTCTCAAACATAGGGTTTTCTCTTTTCTCCATAGCAGTAATTTCGAGGCGTTCTTCAGGTTCACTGAGTGATTTCGATAATGAAGAGGATCTCATAATCTATCCAATGCAGAGCTATATGAGCTATTAGTGAAGGTATAATATGAACGGTTAAACTAGGGAACTGCATAATAGCCCATGAAAATAAAATGGAACGATTAAGATATTCACTGCCACAAAAAAATCGATGTATCAAATGAAATATCTACATCTTTAGATAGACGGTGAGTCTGCTCGTCTCATTCATCCAAATAACCGATCACGAGTTCTGCGTGCTATTGAAATATTTCGCCTAACTGGTAATGACTCTACATGTTCTTTTGCATTTTTTATATCATTTGTTTCAAGCCGTGACAATAAGCGGTTCAAAATGTGTTGGAATAATTATCTCAACTTTTTCATCGCTTGAAGCCGTGTTGTCTTCGTTTTAGGAAAAAGAAAGAGCGAGTATCTTCGTGAGCAAAGACAACCCCATGGAAGAAACGATTTAGGAGGTCGATTACGGTTTCCTGAATCATTGGTTAGCTCATCTCATTTTGAGTTCATCCAGTAGGTGTGTTGTCATGCCTATTTAAATATTGAGAAAGTTGAGGATTCTAAAATAAAAAGTAGTTTTGACAAGTTTTGAAGTAAAACAAGGTTGATCGAAGTTTGCATATATACATGTATATACACATATATGTGTATATATATATATATATATATATATATATATTTGTTAGGACCCAAACTTACCGACCTATCATAGCATTGCATTGAAGTAAGTTTCAGTAATCACTAGTCTGTAAAAACTCGGTGTACTAAGTTCTTGAGACAGCCATTATATGACTCGACTGACAAATTGGGAAGAGAGCCTCGAAAGGGCTTAAGAAGTATGAAATTTGTCTCAAAAGGCTAAATCACTGTGCATGCGGTGGTTCTTTGTGGTTACAAGGGAACAAATAAAAAATCGACTTTATTTGCTGGATAAGAAGTCTTCATAGGAGTGTTAACAATCATTCGAAAGCTTAGATTTCTGGCTAGAGCCCCATATGACCGGTTTTTCATAACACCCTTTTCTAACACTAAATGCCAAAATAGAATTATGTTACATAAAATGTTATTTCTTTGGACAGAACTCCTTCCTTAGGGTGCTTATACTTATTCGATAGCACAAGTTCTGAGGAACTCAAAAATATGTTTGCTTTTTGGAAGAGCTCTTTTGAAAGCGCTCTAGAAGAAGGGAACGATTTGCGCCCTACACCTCGCCCGACAGAGCTCTTTTTTGGATTATTGGTAACTAATTGATAGCGTAATGTTTGCTGATTCTAGTGTTGTGCTTATTTTTTGGAAAGACCGTTTCTATGCAGTGCAGCAGGGAGATATGTCACCAGCCAAAGCGCGAATCAATCGATGGCGGTGTGAAAACGGCCACATTCGTCCTCGCGCCGCTCCCAATACCCTATGGAATGGCGAAGACACCTTGTTGCATATGTGAATCAATTTCATTTTTTCTGTTGCACTGCAGAGAGATGGTCTTTGCATAAAACAAGCACAGCGTTGGAATCAGAAACGATTACGCTATCGAATGATTACCAATAATCCGGAGAAAGAGCTCTGTCCGGGGAGAAATGTGCACATCTGCAACGCTAGAAATGTCTTCCTTTAATAACGTTAAGGAAAGACTTTTTTGAAAACCGACGACGTGGGGCTGTAGCCTGAAGTTTGAGCTTTCGAATGGTTACTAATGCTCCTATGAGAATTTCCTCTCCAGCGAATGAAGGCGGTTTTTTATTTGTTCCCTCATAATCAGAAAGAACCCATACCATATATCTTCGCGGTACTTTATATGTAAACCTTTTCCGGGCGATGAAAGTTATTTCGACCTTTTACATTTCGGGGATCTTTTTCACAAAAGTTTCAGAAATCATGCCAAAGCTCAAATCTCGTCAATTTCAATAATGTGCCTGATACCTGAAAAAACCCTTTCGAATGCGTAGCAGCAACGAAAATGAATTACGCTTGGAGGCTTTGTTTGCACGGCTAGAGTATGCGGATGGCTTTCCATGAGACTATATCAATACTTATTCGATAGCACAAATCTCAGCAATCCCAAAGCTGATAATGGTTTTTGGTAAGATCTTCAAAGTACGGTGTATGGATGAGAATAAAATTAAGTTTTACATTCGGAGTTTTCTTGTCACATAAGAGATAAGTAAGCAAAAGTTATAGCATGGTGTAAGAAAAATTATGGAGTTTTGGAATAAAACAAGAAATCTGCAGACGTTTCCGAAACGAAGAAAGCAATTCTCATCAGTTAACGAAAATTGCGCGCCGTGTGCGATATCGATTATGCAGCAGTCCGGAAAGGGTTGGTCTGTAATAAACGCCTTGAAGAGGGCATTCTATTAATCTATTAAAGCGAGATATCTATGTGTATCCAAATCAGTATAGAGTTCAGAAGTCCAATTTTCACTAACCTTAAAGTGTTGAATAAAAAGTGAGAAATGAAAAAGAATATCTTGAGACCTAATCGTCTTCAAAGCTTACGCGAGGAAGTTATGTCTTCTTCGAAATCAATGACTGAGGTTTCTGCGACTTCGCCGTCTTACACCTACTGTACGGCTTTGAGGAAGATGAGGTCGCTGAGACATCAGCATTGATCTCGAAGAAATCATACCAATCTAGCAAAAGCTTTGGATGAAGATAAGCTTTCGAGATTTTCATTTTCTTCATTTCAGTATATATCTTCCGTGAAACCCGAATAAATGTGAGATTCCTCTGAGTTTTTGAAACAGTCTTTTTGATAAGCTTCAAGAAAGGAGAGAAGAGATGAAAGAGATTACATGCGTAGAAATGGACCAATTAACTGAAACTTTCTAGAGAACTTTGGATGACGAATGCTACTATAGTGCGTACCGTAAATATAGTCGAAAGACCAACTACTCTTTTTTTTTTAAAAACATATTTCTGAGCCTATCATATGGTCTGTCAAGGCACTTATACAGTGCAAAGCACGTGTTTCGTTGCAACCTCGTTGCACCGTGCCTTTCGGTTCAGTCAGTTGCGCGGGAAGATATCTCCTGCATAGAGGGTCCAACACCGAAGTGCTTATATGTGTCGATAGGTAAAATTATCACCCAAGGAAGAGTTCTGTACGCTTGATTGCTCGTGGCTGTTAAACACGATTCTCATAACGTTCCTTTCGAGTGCTTTTGAGAGCCGCTTGACACATATTCTCACTTTCGGTTTCAAAATTCTCTGAAATACTTATAACTTTCATATTTAGGTACTTTCTCTGGATGCTTCCAAAGAAGTGCTGATTCAACGTCTCAATGAAAGGGTAGAAAAGATGAAAATAAAAGGATTAAGAAAGGAACTTGAAGACTATTACGGCAAGGTCGTGGACAAGTTTATATATCATTTTTCAAAGGAAATTAATCGCAATAAGTTCACCCCATTTTAGAATAGAGAAAAGCTTATCAACAGAGATCACTTCGGTGTATTGCAATGTATCGGACTCAAGGAGTTCATACCATACCTGGAATTATCAGTTGGTGACAGATCATCTCCAAGAGGCGATAAGTTGTTCCAGAAAGGGTGAGTTGTACGGTGTGAAATTGTGCTGCTCTGATATCTTTACATATCACGTTTTACACATTTGGTGTCGGGTGACCCATATGTGGATCACTGATATCCGCTCCTCGTGCCGGATGGTTTGTATCGGTGCTTGCCCCAATAGAAATGCGATACTTATTTGCTAGATTGAAGTTTTAAAGGAACATTATCATACTCAATGATGGATTATCACTGAAGACACTTCTGTTAGAATTATTTAAGTAAAAAACAAGTAAGAAACAACATGTGAAAATCAATGTGGTGCTTAAGGTTTAGAAAACACGCAAATAGTTCACTCATTCTGTATGCAGTCAAGTGTTTTTTTTTCTTATGTATTGAATTGATAGTTTCTTCATCTTCACTTCCCTCTCAAGTTTAAGAGGAATGTATTGTCTCTGAGAGACCAACAAACGTAAATATAATCTAATTAATAGGATACCCAATATGTGGAGTACTGTGCAAAAACATTTGCGTCAGCCGGGATTTGAACCCAGATCTCACTCTTTCCGGGAGCGTATGCTAACCGTTGCACTACCGACGCTCGTTGTTGCACAGCACTCTTATTTTACGCTACAACGCGTTGTCTGCCAACAGCCAATCGTCGACGGTCTGGCGGGGAAGCCGCTATCGGCACTGAACCCACTTGTGTTGACAGACATTGGATATCGATAATCAGTCTAAATTCTGTCTATTTTGACTGCCACTTGCAGTGGTATGATCTTATAGGATACCCAATATGTGGAGTACTGTGCAAAAACGTTTGCGTCAGCCGGGATTTGAACCCAGATCTCACTCTTTCCGGGAGCGTATGCTAACCGTTGCACTACCGACGCTCGTTGTTGCACAGCACAATCTAATTAATAGTTTTTACCAGAACATGGGCCATGTGAGCACATTTACATATTTCAGTGTTTTATCTCTCTATTAGGTGTAACGCGGGTTTTTTTTTTATTATCATGACACTTGCGGCGCAATGGTCAAAAGTATCTACAATACAGACGTGGTTGTTGGTTCAATCCCGCGTCCTGGCTGATCAAGCTTTTTTCTTCTGCGGTCGGTAAATTGACACCAGACTTGATTGGAAGAGCTGTCTGGTGGTAGCAGACCACCATAATCGTCTTTGAGAGGGCACGGTTAAAACATTTGTACATATTGCAGTCACTGAATTAGTGCTCTTATAGTTGCGATGACGTAAAACTTCATACGAGGCAGTATGCGCGAAGACAACGTAATTGGCTAAATTCGCGATTTTTCAGGCGACAAGAAATCAGGGAGGTACGGTGTTTTTATCACTCTATTTGACCCGTATCACAGTTTTTTTTCTTAATTGCACGGGTCCCAGACTTCTAGCATTCAGCTCGCTTCCTCGCTTACTTGGAAATTTCATCTTTTTACGAGCGTCGTACAATACTGATTGAGCACATCTTTCTGCAATCCGAATAGTTACGCTGACACATCCCGTATGGCGTTGTTATTTATTGCCGAAGAGTGGTGGGTGATGAACCTCGCTTCGAGCCGAGCCAAGCATCACCAGCCACTCAGCCATCTACTCCATAATGTAAACTGAATTGGATAAATGACGTTGGTCTAGAAGAGAAGAAATTTTAGAATAACACTTATTTGGAAGAGGATACATTCAGGTGCCATCGTTAAAAAGTTAGATACTTCCAACAGGACACATTTCTTGCTGATGCTATGTGGATAGTCGATCAGTGGATGAGTGGCTCTGATTTTAAGGAGGAGGTTAGTATTCTTTTCCACCTTATCCGCTTTGTTGTGGTAGTTCTTGCTTTTGGAAGTACTATGCGGAAAACATTTTGTTCGAACTAGTTCGACACCGAATGCTAGCAAACCGAACTCACCATTTGAGGTAGCAAATTGGTAGCGGACTTTTTTAATATAGGAGAACAGCATTTCGTATATCAACAGAAAGTCCTGTCAGTCATTATTTCGGTTAACTAAGCGTTCAAACACCGTGACGATGCTTGGTGGGGTGGAATGTGATGCATGCCTTAGGGATTGATCAACGTTGAAAGCTCGTTGTACTTCATCTTCGTTGTGCGTTGTGTTATATTTTCATTGTGATCAAAGAAGTCGGCGAGGTCACTGTTAAGCTAGTTGTAGTCTTTAAAATTTCCATTAACGCAGATGCTGCTTCAGGGCGCAGGGAGATGATAATGCGGTGGAGCAATATTAGGCTACACGGTGGATGTGTTACTGACGTCCAGCCCAGTTTATCTAAAATGTGACGACTCCACTCTTCAATGTGTGGTCGAACGCTATCCTAAAGAAGGGCAAGGCTACGTTTCTCTTGTTTTGCTGCGGCCAGTTTCCGGAGCTGTTCAAGAAGACGGCATTGATTATCTTTACGTTTCAAGCAATTTTTAAAAGAGCATGCCCTACCAATCCCATAAAATCGAGAGCATAATCTTCCGAGCATGAAATTTAGGCTTTGGTTGAGCTGACGGGACTTTACCGCAAGGCAGCTTGTGGGCGTGGCGCGTGTTTTTCTCGTAGTAGACCCAGGACTCATTTCCAGTCATGTTCGACTTGAGAAAGTTTTGCCTGTGTGGTCGCAGTAGAAGACTTTCGCAATTAGTCACGCGTGTAGTACTTTAGGAGTTTAAACGACCTTTATGTTTTGATTGTACCACAAATGTAGTGGTTTTGTTAATTTTTCGCTCTTGACACCCACGCAGGACTTAGTGTTTTTCTTGTCCGTTTTCCTTGTGCGGACACGTAGGTTGAATATTGATTTATCTCAATAAACTATAGCGAGTAATCTAAAAAACGTGTGATGATATCGGTTAGACGAACAATGAGTATCCAGTAAGCGAACAACCTAGAAATATAAACATTACAATGATAATGTTGAACAGCGATATTAGATAGGCATAACGCTATGTTATATGACGATAACATCATACGAGTGCGAGATAAGCTCTCAAGTAATGCATGTGAAGACACTGGTGAAGTAATTCAAGAGTGGTAAAGTTTCTCGACTGAAAGGGGATAGACCGTACGTGAACAGTATAAGAGTGGCGAAGAGCTTGTACGACAGGCTACGATTAAATGAAGTAATGGTTTGCCAGGATCGATGAAGAAAAGACACGTGATGGAAGTGAGAAGGACAACAGGCAAGTAGAAGCGATAAGTAATGAAGCCACAGCAAAAATAGAAGAGAGGCGTGATGACGCAAACGTCAATGCTGATTGATCATTTCCGAAATGCGGGGTACCGTGTTAGTGGCTACGAGGACGATCCCTCCCCGGAGCGCGGAGCATCAACATGTGGACCGTGAACGTTGCACCGAGGGGAGCATCAAGTGGATTCGTCATAATTGAGGGTCCTGGAACTTATATACATAAGCGGTGGTTAAATATGGGACTGGATGCTTTAGTCTCGGTAGCAGGTCACAAATGACTCATTAAAAAGTTCCGGTTGTGTGGTGAACGCCTCCACTCCACCACAGCGCAGACCGGAACTCGATAACGACTCAGCAGTTAGCGCCAACGGTACGACAACTTCAACGACAACGATATGCAGTGAACATTGTGGGTCATTGGATGTCGGCGCGAGGACAAACCCCGTGGCGCTGTCTTCGTGATACGACCGACGGAACTCAACTCATACGCCCGTACCATGAAGCCTAAATGGTCTACGTTATAGAGATGACCGTCACTGACCGAAAGAGTATAAATAGCAATAAAGCCATACGGGAGTCACTACAACGCGTGCAGCGCGGTTGTGGTCGGTCAGTGCACGAGGTGTTTATCAAGACAGCACTCTGCAAGTAGCCAATCTCATTTGAATGGTGAGCGATGGTGCTACGTTCGCATCCAAGTGTTACTGGAACATTCTCCAACATATGGCGGCCTCTTGGCAATTACCCGATTTGAAATAGAAGAAAAAAAAAACTGATTAAAACGGTACTTTTCTGCCATCGGAAAACCTTATCTTTCTGACGAAGCCTTTTTGCTGGACAAAGACTTTCCACTAAAGTATTGGTAATTATTCGAAAGCTTAAATCTCGGAGACTTCAAAAGTGGACTTTTTTTTTTGGAGAGGCCCTCTTACAGCGCTGTAGCAGTAAATAAAACTGCGTTTCATACTGAGGCGCCTTATCGCGCATATTTTTCACTAACACAGCTTTTCCTTGACTATTAGTAGTCATTCGATAACGTAAATCTTCTGATTCAACACTTTGCTTACTGTCTGAAAAAATATTTTTGATGTGCTGCAGTAGGGAAATTTTTGACAAAACGTGTAGATCTGATACTTCAAGATTTCACTTACACGCTCATATCTTTTCTTGCGTTACTAGGCTTTGGCATTATTAACAGAATTTATTTAAATATAAAATGAAAGTGAAAAGGTGAGCCACAGAACGATAGAACAATGTTTCTTCTACATTCTTCAATAAGAAAACTTGAGAATCTCTATGAAACGGAAAAAAAGATTTTTAAATGAATAACGAAAATGCGCGCAACAACGCTTGACGCGTGTGAAATATGATTTTTTTTCTCACTGCTTCAGCGTTTCAAGAAGGTTTTTCAGGACAACAAGCGAATTTTCGAAATTTCCGAGATATAAGCTTTTGAATGATTACAAAAAGCCCAGTGAAAACTTTGACCAGCAAGAATAGCCCCTTCGAAAAAAGCTTTCTATAATAGAAATGTAGCGTATATAACAGTAGTGTGAAAGAAATCATGGGACAACCTGATGGTTCGCTCACAGAATGACAGCAGAGTTGGCATTGGTTGGCTTTTTTGTTGGATTTCAAATCGAAATGTCAATCTCTTTCAGCTCAAAAGACCATAAGTGTGAAATAGATGCTTGTTGTAGATCGTCACCTATGAGCGCTCCCATCCATCCGCGATGATTACTGATTCATTAAGAAATCGCATAGATTGCTTTGCGTGTTTATGAATTTTATGATTTCAGCCGATGGGTAATGTCGAAAATAGTGTGGATGCTAATATGATACGCCACTGTGAAGTGTGTAATATCGTAGTGGCTGGAACGAGGAACTGGTAAGTTTTAAAAACATAAATCTAAAATTTCCAGTCGATAGTCTTATTTCTTTTAAATTTTTTCATTTTGATTTGCAAAATCTCTACTCAACGCATTTATCTTCTTTCCTTATCTCTTGTTTTTTTTTCTTTTTTTTTGGATGATGACTGGCGAACCTGTGGTATAGTTCATTACAACGTTTATGTATTTCCAAGTCCTATGAAATATAATGAGCGAAAACTCTCTGAACGGTCAATTATTTTGAGTTTCTTACTATAATACTGAGTTAAAAATCTTCAATTGGTTTGTACGGCAAATCTAAGATGTTATAACTGACTCCACAGTGATCTTCTATTGGTTTTTATCAGTATTTAGTATAATGTGATATTCATCTAAGAAGACTGAGTGATATAAAAAATAGACCTCAATGGGAGTTTGAGCCCGCGTTTCACCCTCATTGGGGGCGCCTGTAACCAATACAGCTTCGATATTCATACGGAAAATGGATTCCTAGAATCGACAGTATTCAGCCTCATATTGTAATGAATCTGATTATATATTCAACGTGATTACAAAATTCATTATGGAGTGATTTGATGCCACTGAGAACGAATTTTGATCAAAATTCCATCTAGCGGCCATATCAAAACCCATCATCTTATCTTATTTTGAACCATAAAAATAGCGTTACATATACGCATATACGTATATCAATGAAAGAGTGGTTGGAAAGCAGCGGGAGTGGTGGTGTAATGGCAGCAGCGCGCCCTGGGTAAAGGTGGAACGCGGGTTCAACTCTCACTTGGTCGATTTTCTGTACCACTCAGTCTTCTTGAATAAATATTTCAGCATCATATCAATGCTAGGAATTCGTGAATCTAAGAAATATAGATTATATACATAAAAGCTGTCAGCTTGATTGGGTCTAATGCCACTCGTCATGAGTTGGTCGCTGACTGCTTCATTAGTTCATATTGAAGAAAGAGTGTCCACAAAGCGGTGGCTTTGATGGTGTGGTGGCAACATACGCCTATGAAAAGGGTGAAGAGCTGGTTGAACTTCCGCCTGAGGTCGATTCTTTGTACCACTTTTTTGGATGAATATTTCAACATCATACGAGTTTCAGGAAGCAATAAGCCGTTGACGAAAGATACGATGAGTGCGATAATTATCGCCGGATTTTGTATAATACTTTGTCCAATGCCTCCAGCGTTTACTGTGTAACATGTGCTCGAACGTTGTTGTATAAGACTATGAGTGTTTGTTGTTCATGAGCAGCTGCAGAAGGGACTCGTTCTAATATATTCTATATTTCAAGTTGTGTTATGGTCGTTTTGATAGGGTTTGGAAATTTATGACGCATTAATACGTGTGGACGCGAAGTAGACTGGTTACGTTCTCATGATCGAAGTTCACTTTTGTGTTACATGTTTCTATCGTGTGACACACAAGTCGATAGTTCGATTTCGCACACATGGCTCACCAAGCCATCCATCCCTCCAAAGTCATTAAATCGGTATCAGAGTGGTTCTAGACTTGTCTGCGAGCATACGCAGCACTAACTAAATACAATGGGAGGCCACCGCGAGTCATTGTAAGGGCCACATATGCGTTCGATCGCCTCACAGCAGTTTGAAAAATTCGAGATAACTGCGTGAGGCGTCTCTCAACGGTTGACCAACGCCGAGAGCTGTATCCTTTATGCTTCTATTTTTCCATCGAGCATTTCAACTTCTCGAATGTATCAATGCGATTTAAATGACCAACGTTGAGTGGTTCTACTGTAACAGTCAGCTAAGGTTGATGTGCGGTCACGACCGTTATGATGATTGTTTCATAAGTACGATGCAAAATTTCCGAGCATCTTTTTACCTTCCGTTGAGAAACACTTTGGACTGATATTTCAGTGGTATTTCGGATTAATTTTTCACAGAATCTATATGTTCGAAGGGACTAAGAAAAATGACACAATTTGATGCTAGTTGACCGAAGTTTTTTTTATAAATCAAGTCAATGATTTTGTAAAGCGATCAATTACGTCACAGTTAAGTTCGTTTCAACTCTTATACACAAATGGTTGAAAGTAATGAATATTTATTAGGAAATTCGTGAAATTCATAGTGACAAGACCCAGTGTTGTCGAAACGACCAAATTTGTTAGATTACATGAATTTAGAAAAGATTGGTGGGAAAATCTCAGCATACTGATGTTTTAGGAATGCTCATCTTGGTGGTAAGCGGCACAGGAATGCATTACGAGCTTCAAGACGCCGGGAAAATAAAGTTGAATGCCAAACAATTAGTAATAAGGATGTTTCTATTAACGCTGTGGATGGTTCTGTCAACACTTAGACGGCGAATGAAACTGTGATAAATTAGTTGCTCAGAAGGAGATGGTTATATAAAAGGCGGGAAATTCTAGTTATTGATTACTAGCGATCAACTAGAGTAAGTCGAGTTATGTGCTTTGTTTTGTTTTACTTTCGCCGAACTTATCACCCGCATTAAATAATCGAAGCGAAGAAGTTATGTCTATTCGCAGTGTCTTGCCTGTTGATTAAACATTGGTTTTCGTTGTTGTTGTCCTTTTGATTTCTTCATACCTCACTTTTTCTTTCATGCATTGCTTTACATTGTGACTATGATATGACACTACGTTGAAGATACATTTCGATATGGAATCAATGCCATAAAATTTATTCATGATTTCAAATTAAACCAACTTTTAATAAACCTTAATGTTAAATTCTCATTTTCTCGTCGAAATAGCGCGAGATTCTCGGAAAATTCAGCACCGTAACTGAAGTTCACTTTTTTCACATTCTCAAAGAAGTGCCTGAATTTCAGTCACCTGTTTGAACGTTTTCTCATCTACAAGCGTAAAACTTGAAACAGCCTGTATAACCTGTATCAGTGGTCTCGTTGATCGTTCAGTGATTCGAGCAGCACCAGTGTTACTCCCATTTCTCCCTATCCCGTGCGAGAGTAGCCAAGTGGGTTTTCCTTGCTTTGAGAATTCGTTGAGCATCATAGGTGTTCTTCAAGGTTTTTCGTGGAGAAATGGACCATCGGGTCGGTAGTCTTTCTGTGGTGCACTTGACATCCTTAGAAATCCAGTCCGTACGGCTGTCGTACATCAGGTGCCGTTAAAGCGCATTGCGTGTCCATAACCTCAGCCTGTCTTACCAAATATGCGACCACGTTAATTTTACGGAGTTCACAAAAACAGTGGAAGTTGTCAACTCAGTAGTTTTGTCTTGATAAGCTGTTCCGAGGCGGTAGCAATAGTGTTTATTGAGTAGTACCAGTGCAGTACAATACAAAGTACAGTAGTGCACGCAACAGTACAATAACACAACATAATATAATATAGTGGCTGACGTTTCGGCGTCTCGCCTTCTTCAGAGCCTGGAAAGGTCGAATTTATGTGCGATCCATTCAGTCGAAAACCTCCTCAACCTCGTCAGAAGATCTACGAACAAATTTTGAATCGCATAGTAAAAAACTTCATTGTAGAACACTCATCGTTAAGATGTTTTAGGTCTTCCAATTATCTACTGAAGAAAAGCCGCTTGGTGTCAAAGTATAATAAGGCTGTGCCTGACTCAAACTGGGAAGATTAGGCTGAGGAATAGTGCAAGGTCGCGTGTGATTACGAGACGCTCCTCTTTTCCGTTCATTTTTAGGCCTTTAATATGTATCCAAAAGGCTTCAAAGTTTTACACGCTAATGTTTCTGATTCCTGTGCGAGAACCGTGAATATGACATCGAACTTTGCTCCTGCATGTTTTTGTTTCCTATACGCGTCCAGTGGAGATTTTCGTAGGAGTATTGTAATCCAACTTGGTGTTCTTTTACACGGATGCAGAGCGATCTACCCGTTTCGCCATTTGTAATTTGCCTCGCACGAGATTAGGTTAATTATACCAGATCTCATGCAATCGCCGTCTCTACCGTTTCGGCAAACTTGTAGTTTTTCGTTTCGCAGAGGCGGTCATACAGTCGATTGCTGACTAACTGACACTTTATGTTTGAAGTTGTTAACGTTTCATTTTCAGTAGTGCTAGTTTTTTCAACAATGATCGAGGAGAAAGTGATACTTTTGAGGAAGTGATTGTTGAAAGACAACAACGAACAGACTCAGAAATATTTGCTACTGACTAGTTTTTCGAAACACGGCTGTGGCTTATTGCAGAGAGTTTTTCCATGTAAAAAAGTATTCGACTCGTCTACGCAAATGCGGACCATAAATGATTCGTAGTACTCAGCATAGTCTATGCATTCCAGCGATGAACGTGGAAGAGGATACCCTTGGGAAGGAGAGGACGACCAGGTCTGTAGTTTACTGATGGACGGCTACAATCACATGCACGTGATCACATTGGAGTTATTTCGAGTTTTTTGAACTTGACAGATGAAATGGAATTACCTTGAGTTCAATCAACTACGAAACACATAGAATACACCAAATAAGTGGCATGCACAGCGGCTAAGGTTGTGACGCCGAATAATGCTCAAGTATGGATAAATGGATATATAACAACCAAGAACTCATAGAACGACAGAATGAAATGCTCTTTTATATTTCTACATAGATCTCATCTCTTGTAGTACACTAATAATACAAATTATTGAGTGTTACCTATGAATTGATATTACATGCAGAATACATGGTCATTATTGATTAACTATCCATTGTTTCTAGATTTATCAAAGTTGTGATGATTTTTCGGTGCTGTATGTATTGAAAATTCTCAAGATTCGAAGATTTATACGGTAATGTTCTTTGCGCAACTTATTACATTTGATTGAATGCCAAAAACACCATGATTACATAGTAAGCTAGAGCTTTGCTTCACACAGAAAACCTATACATGCTCCGAAAGTATGTGAGCGAGTAGAGAAAATTGTGCTGTATCTAAGTAATACAAGAAACCCAAAAATACTGCAAGACAGAGAAAAAAGTCCAAATCAAACATCGAAAATCGCGCACTGCTGCGCAATTCGCGCTGGGCTCCTCGATTTCTATAACCGTCACATAGGGGTTAAACACCTTTTGTAGCGGCAGCTTACTTCATTTATTGAAGGGTAATTTCAAAGACATCTTCCCGTCTGGGTTAAAACAACATTGTTCCGTTATTATGTTATGAGACCTATCTCTCCTTATTGACCTTATTAACCTAACTTTAGTGGCTTATATTTCGTAGCCATTTTGAAATGGCCATCTAATGAGCCAAACGTAGTGACTTCTCTTTCTCCTCCCTCAACATTGCATGAATCACCTTTTCTTATCAAACAGTATTCTCGTATTTACACGATACAGACACCATTCATTTAGTCAAAAGAGGACCAAACATTTATTCTACTTTCTCGTACCCAGTCGTTCAGATCGTTGTATTCAGGAAGACTTCATTGATTTGAATCCCCTCCAGTATCTGAGAGCAATATTGCATGGATCGCCTTTTCTTAGTAAACAATATTCTCGTTTTTTGACGATTCAAGCACCGTTCATTTTAGTCCAAAAGAGCATTCATACACCTCGTTGTTGCGCTTCAAGCAATAAGATTACTTTAATCAATATAACGGCCAACCGTATGGCGAATTTGACGCAGTGGTTAGAGATGCTTTGCGTCGTACTCAGCGTCGATAGTTCGATGTTGCGCTCAAGGCTCATCAAGTCATGCATTCCTTTGTGATCGGTAAAATGGCACCAGATTGGCCTCAGACTTGTCTGGGAAGACAAACAGCACTGACTCGATACAGCAAGAAGCGACCGCGAGTCATTGTAAAAGCCAGGTATGCACTCAATCACTTCAAACGAATTTGAAAATTGAAGACAAATACATGGTGCATCCTTCAGAACTTGACGGTCCACCAGCATGTTGGTGATATCCGGGAAAGTCTTAGCTTTCTTTCACACTTATGTTCAGCTTTTCAGAGTCAAAAAACGTCTATCTCTACCCATGTTGAGGACTGTCTGATTGTCGCAACTAATTCAAACCTTGCTGCTGCGAATTAAGCTATCAGATTGTTCTAACCGATTCAACGCTCAATTAGTGTGATGAGTGATATTTGGGTAAGTCTAGGTGCAACAACCAGATGTGAATGATAAAGAAAATCACACAGCCCAATATGAGAAGAAATAGACGTTTCTCTGACCTTCAAAAGGTAAGAATGGGTGTCAAACAATACTAAGACTTACAGAATATCGCCACACACTGCTACCGTAAAACGGATAAAGCTTTCGGCGTTGATCATCTCTGAAAATGCTCCATGCATTCGTCTTCAATTTTTAACGTCGTTTGAAGTGATTGAATGCATATCTGTCTTTTACAAGACTCGCGGTGGCTTCCCGCGGTATTGAGTCAATGCTGCTTATCCTCCCAGGCAAGTCTGAGGCCAGTCTGGTGCCGATTTCGATCAGCGGCCTTGAGCGCAACATCTCTTTTAGTGAGATTAGACGTTCTGTTGACGTTCAAAGTTGAAAATGGGTGTTAAACAATACTGAGACTTACCCAAGTGTCACTAAGACACTGATTAACCCTTTCGGGACCGCCAGTTGTAATAGCCACACGCAGTGCAAATCGCCTATTTTTGGTATTTGATTAGGGTTTTTTCATCGTTTTGGATGAAAGTCAGAGGTTTTTCGTAATATTTCGATATTTTAAGATTTTTCTACACACTCGTATGCTTTTAGTGCAAATATAATGTTTTGTCTGAAAAGAAAAGCTCTCTTTTACTACGGAATCACACTGATGTTGGCATTCTGTCAATTGTAATATGTTGTACAAAGAACATAATGATATAAATCGATCACTTTTGATATATTTATTATAAACAACACCTAAGAGTTATAATAGTGACTGGAAGTGGTAAACAATTAATAGCGATGCTAGGCATCGATAATTCTTACCGTAACCAAGTTTTTATAGCGGGGATTCGCTCATTTCTAGTAATTCATATAATGATGCACACGAGGAAGATGGAAACTTATGGATTACAGAAGATTTTTGGGCAAGAAGGGTCAATCGTATTGAGGAGATTAGTAAGTATAGCAGGCTATCCATTTTACCATTGTTTCAACAAATCCAAGTTTTATTTATAGTCTGGGTGTTGAGATATATTCTTTCCTGACAATCGAAGCCTGATACTTCGACAATCCGCTGGATTGGCTGCTGTGTCAAGCTCACAAATTATGATTTCACATCAGCTACAAACTATACTAGCCCTTGCATATTTTAGGTAATGTAATTGTACGGCGTATAAATATGTCCATTTTCTAGGTTACTGTGAGAAATTGGATCCGTATGTAAGAAGATTTGCATTTTGGCGACAACTTCAATTGGGATCGGAAGGATAGACTACACAAAATCAAAAAGCTCCTAGAATTTGTCAATAGGATTGCTAAGTCGCATATAGACCTGGGAAGAATGTTCAGCAGGAGGCACACATACGGGATGAAACTATTCAAACTGTGCAGTGTAGGAGGATAACCGTATGATCCGATCCCATACGCAGGTGCAGGCACAACTTCAAAGCGTGCGGGACGAGTTGCAGACAGTATTGTGATGGACCTAAGGAAGGATTGCTAGATGAGAAACGACACCTCTAAACTGACAATTGGTACACTAGTGCAGAACATGCCGAGCATCTGCTGCAGAGGAAAACGCACTTCATCGGGACGTGCAGAAAGAATAGGCGAGGATTACCTAATGAATTCATGCAGTACCCACTTAAGTAAGGGCAGGCATTGGCCGTACACAATAAGAATGGCGCAATGGTGCTCAGCGGAATGACAAGATAGATGTAGTGATGATTTCTGCCGCACACAGTCCAACAATCAATCCAACGACGAGGAAATAAGAGGTCGTGGAGAGTTACAACAAGCACAAGTTGCTCGTCGATTTCACCGAGCAAATGGCTGCCTATTGCTCATACATCAGGAAGACATGCAAGCGGTGAGCGTATTTTGCTGCGATATTGCTTCGCGATATCTAGCTTAACAGTTTAGGTACATCGGCCTGTTCTTCCACCTCGTGACGCATATGTGCCTGATGGACGCGTAAAAAATCTACAAAGACTGCGTGAAAAAAGTTTCGTTCAAAGATTTTAAGATGGATGTTTATCTCAAGTACTTACAGGATCATGTAGCTCCACAGTCGACACCCACGCGTATTCTCGAAGTCACTTTGCCACGTCGTGGGCGTTTATTGGATGTTACAGAAAATTGGTAATACGTGTAATTACTGCTTATGCTCGAAACAAAGCTGTACTAGTAAGCACGAGGTGCAATCGGACCGAGAACTATTTTTAGGATTTGATGTTTAATGTTATAGAACGCATAATTTGCCGAATGCAACAAGCGAGATTCCATGAAACGAGGGTAATGATAGCCGGTACTGATATTCAAGATGAACTGCTAATGATCGATGGTTATTGTATAATTTTTTGTTTGCCGAATAAATATTTCATACAAAAGATCAAAAATAGCAGTGGGAGGCTTGAAAAATTTGGGCGAGGTTTACGCAATTTCTCCAGAGAAGCACTCTACAAATTGATGATTGTGGGCTTTATGAAAACTTCGTCCACTGCGTGCTAAAAGTCACACGATAAGCTTCTTGGAAAAGTCGTAAATCGAAGAAATTGATTTAGTTTTACTTTATTGCATATCTTCAAAAAACAAGAAGCAGAAATGGAGATGTGTTATTTCCTTCTGATGTTACCTTGGTATTGAAGAGTGGGAATTTTTAGAACACGTAGACTTCCTTTCTACTAAAAAAGACCTTTATAGAAGGTCTATAGTAACATATCAGTCTCTCTGATCATAAAATGTCTTTAGAGTACGAATTTCACTATACAATCACCAAAACACCCACTGCGAAATTCAAGAGACTAGATGTTCACTCCGAGTGTGAAATGTAAACTTAATTCCCTTGCCTCAGGACACTAAAAAATAATTCAAAAAAGCCACCTAGTTTTTAAAATCTATATTTTTCGAAACATTGAGCGACTATGAAAACTCTATTGTGTGGCCCGGCATAAACGATAGCGGAGCACGCAAAACACTCCGGGAGCAAAACGCGGTTTTTGTTCATCGTTTTCACCACGCTTAAAAAACCTATATTCGCTATTCGACTGAAGAAGTAAGTATATATTTAGATTCACCACCGCTTAAGCTATCGAACGGCTGCTGAAACTTTGGTGCAAAACCTTTGCAATATGAAAAGACCATGTGAGCACGATGCAAATCACACTGTACAATCCGAAGAGAAAAACGCGATTTTCTCTCCGTTGCTATAGCTCATTGAAAAAAGATTTCCGAAAGCCAAAAATACCATTAGAGCCGCAGTTTTCTCAGCTATCGAGTGGCTACATAAAGTTTGACGAGAAGTAGAGAAGCCACTCATGGTACACAAGGTCCCGAAAGGATTAACCGTTGAATTTGTTAGACTTGAGTATGTCTCTATTGATGCACAGCCCTTCAAGAAAATCTTTAATAGCTGCGTGATTGCCTGTTTGTTACTGAACATCCTCCCAGCATTTTTTCCATTTTATCCGTCCTAACAGTGCTCTTTTTTCCACTCCAGTGCTTCTAGCATTCAGTTCGTTTTTCCTCTTCTTCTTGAACTTCGTAGAATACTGGTCGATCATATTTCCTTGCAATCTCGAGGATAGTCCTGGCTGTGACGTTCCATAGGGCGTTGTTCTTGACTGCCGCATAGAGTTGGTGGTGGAGCTCGCTTGCACACACTCATGACGCGACGAGCATCACAACCACTCGGCCACGTAGTCCATTCCAGCATTTTTATAGTTTAAATAGGAATTATTTCTCAACTACACAGAACCATATGATATTTCTTCTTTCTTGCAACAGACACAACTTTTCAACTTTTCTCATTTATGTAGTCCGTTTGCGTTAATAAATTCACATACCCCCCCCCTTCACCCCCACCCCCCGCCCCTTCTCCTGGAGTACTGATGAAACTTGTATGGTTCTTCTCAGGCTATTACGCAACAGCATTTTCGCAATTTGATGGTTTGTACACGGCTTATTTTGTTACAGCATCAGACCAAATGATATTTTCTATTTCCTTGCACCCATCTCTTCTCATTGATGTAATCGACATGTCTTAACGGACTCACAGCCCACACTCTCAGAGTCTTGGTGAATTTTGTGTGGTTCTCAGGTTACCATTGTAAAGCGTTCTAGCATTTTGATCGTACAAACACGACTTATTTTGTTACTTTGTAACAATAGCAGACCAAATGATTATTTTCTCCTTTTTTGCACCAAACTCTTCTCATTGAAGTAATCGGTATGTCCTGATGAAATCAAGTCCCCCCTTCCCCTCCCCCCGGATTGTTGGTGAAACCTCTCTAATAATATGCACCTCCAGTATGGGTGAGTTCAACTCCGCCTAAGGTTCAAAGCTTTGTTATCAATCGGCATCCTCAGATATATTTTTAGTGCATAATAACTAAATAAATATATGTGTATATACATATATATGTATATATGTGTATATACATATATATGTATATATGTACATATATAGAGCAGAACATTTGTAGCTGTGACATTTACATCATTCCTGTAATAGTAAACTTGATAGTACGCTAAGCAGATCGCTCGAGAGATAGAAACGAGTGAAAAATGTTAGAAAGGCTCAAGGTGTTTGAAAACTAATCACCTTATTACCTCTTTTCTAATTTAATTTAGTGATTCAAGAGTTTCTCAAGAAGGAATAGAAATCTTCTTCACTTGCGAAAAGTCGAAATCACGGGATTCAACGAAAACAATTTATTATTTAATGATTCTATAAACACAATGAAAGTTAGCATTGCAAGTATTGACATAAAACGAAAGAAATAGGAAAAAAAACCCAGAAAAAAATAACTGAATTCATTGAAGAGCTGTTAAGATGGTCGAAAGATAGGCGTGCTCTCCAATGTTTTTCATGGCTGCCATCCCGAACAAGACCGAATGTTTTGGTCAGATCACTTCTAAAAGACTTACATTTGCCGAGTTGACTTCAGACGAAGTTTGTGAGTAGAGAATGGGCAGTTCAAAAAACCATTCATTGACTTTATTCTTCCTAGTAGAGTAGCCTCACCATATTTATCCTCGAACTGATTGTTATTGAGCATATCTGTCCTTACTAGTTCCTGCTGCACAGCGTTTTCGATAAAACTTTGGTACGCCTCCTTCTGACGGTCTCCTGTGTTCTGATCGATTGGACTAGCCTGCTCCTTCACCGCATCGTGTTTCATTACATTTTCATTTGAATTCGGAGGTAGTCAGCATGTGATGATCATAGCTAAGGCATAGCGACGTTTGTGAGCTGAGATCGCTCACTCCTGATGGACTTGATTGTTGTTCTATATTTAATGCGCTGGATACACCTCGTTCAGTGGCGTAGCTCATCACCATCGAGTTTTGAGTGTTGTAATGCCACTGGACGAAATGAATGTTGACAGGGCACGTGGCATATATGGAACGAAGGAATTTTGTGCGGCGGTTGATTGTGGGCAAGTAGGATTAGATGGCTGAACTATGATTGGTTTGAGTGATTGCGCCTTCTGAGGATAATTCATCATTTTGACAATGACGAGTCGCTGCTTTCTGGATTTGCCGATAGTCCGTCGGATTGCGTTTAGCGTGCGCCTCACATAGGTTGCAACGTGAGAGACGATATCGCCGAGTTATTGTGTCACGTCTCATCCAAGCTGGACGCTTTCGGCCGTTCTTGCGAAAGAATAAATTGCAGGCACTGAAATTTTAGAATTTTTCCACGATAGGGGTTGTAAGGTGAAGTAAAATCTTATAAAAATGCTTAGCGCAGATGAAGTACTACAATATTTCTTAAGCAAATAATAAGCGCCATTTGAACAGGACTATCAACATCATGCTTTCTTTCGATACATGCAAATTCACGCGTTCTTTTCGGGACTACTTGTAATCGACTATAAGTCAACAGCGTGCAAACGTTAAAGCTTTTCTTTACAAAACGCTGCCTTCGAAATCAAAATGCTTCGACATCGTTTCGTTGAAAAGTAATCAGCACTACAGTACTCACTTGCACTCGCTTTCTCCCTCTGCACTTCTTCTCCATGCACTTGTTATCTTAGTGCCGCAGTTCGCACATTCGATATCTGCGTTCACAACACCCTAAAAACGTGGCATTTAATTTTTCTTCCATCGACCCAAAACGAGGCGCGCATGTTTGTTGTGAGTGATCGTTTTTTCGGTTAACTCGTCTGAGCTACCTGCAAATCGAAAATCATCAGTTATAAGTTCATGATGGATTTGAGAAGAATTGGGTCTGCGAATCAGATGACAGCTATTACAACTGAGAAATTTTCTGTAAACTGATGGAAAGTGAAGTTAGAAAATTGGACAGTTTCGAAAGCAAGATAGTTGACAAGCGTGTTCTTCCATTCCAAATCTTGCCACCTGATCACAGCTGAACGGTGTCTCCAGATGTCGAACTTCAGTACTGAGCGTACAGATGAAGTTTAATTTGGATCAAGATTACCGCAGTTGAGAATGTGTTCCACATTGTTATTTAGATGAGCTGAGGCCAAACCGATGTTACGATAACTTTTGATGAGCCAACCTTTATTACGTCTTCACTAAAATGCTATAAGTAAAGCAACCGTTCACTAGAAGAACGAAAGTTATAAAGCTCTTAACAATAATCAATTTCTTAGGAATTCGTCATGTAATCGCTTCATTAACTCATTTAGGCTGAATACACATAGGTCGCGATTGCAGTAACCAAAAAGAAAACTTTGTATGTTATATCTAAACATGTTGTTTCATTTCGGATAGGCAATATTACAATTCTAACCTTTTATATATGCCAGATAATCACTTTTGAGCCACGCATGTCACGTGGTCTGTTAAATGAGCTGACTTATAGAGCCAGATACACGTGTTTCGACCTTGACGGTCTCGTCAGTAGGGCAGTTACCATCCGTACTTAGCTAGTCCTCTCAGGGACGCTCATGTCCTCTCTCTCTTATCTCTTAGTTTTCAGACACTCCCATCTCAGACCATATTAAGAAGCAATCGCTTCTGATAAAAATTGGAAGCTACTGAACTGCTCATCAAAAATGGTGCGAACACAGTATGCGATCATCATCAGCCAGGATCATGCACGCAGAGAGATCTGACACTGGCGATACTCTCCAAGTTGCGCTCTTCAGTCGCACTGACTAACGTGCATCGAAATTGTGCACGCATTTCTGAATGGTCAAGTATCGATGGTCCAAGTCATCATTAAAGGCAACTGAATGTAAATCTAGTCTTAGCAATGGCTTGCGGTGGCCTGCCGATATATCATGTCACTGCCTCCCAGATACGTCTGACAACATTTGCCGAGCGTCGAAGGACCGAAGGCTTGGCGAGCTTGGGATAATGGGTCAATCCAGGGTTCATGTGTATGTTGCTAAGCACTCCTAGTTACTGCGCCATACGATACCCTAGCCGCATATAAGATATGTATTACTTCTGGTGAACTGCCTAATTCCTACTCGAGTAACTAACTGATCAGCTCAGTGATGAGCAAGTTTACAGATGATATGGGTGATATTACACTTCATATAGAGCATGCTGTCAACCAATAAGCTACCACATCGGTTCACCATTCAACAATTTCACTATCAAAAAAAAAGCGATACGTCTTCTGCAAGAAGTTGATAAATACATTCAGTGATATGCCTTCGCCCGATGCCACGCATTTTTAGCGTACAAGCGACAGTACTCTATGGGCATTACGACTAGGCGTAAAGAGGTATACTCCACTTGTTAGAGACCACTTTCCATTTGGAATTATTTCATTCAACCACATTTAGCACTGGTAAGATTTTGTAGATATAGCTAGTGATATAAAGTGATGTGCAAAACTTTCGCATCATGCCGGAATTCGAACCGAATCTCACTCTATCCGGGAGCGAGTGCTCTAACCCGTTGCGCCACTGACGCTCATTTTGCACACCACTCTTTCTACATTGAAGCGCATCTATCTGTCAGCCGCCAACCGTCAACGGCCTGGGCGTCAGTAGTGCAACGGGTTAGACCACGCGTTCCCGGATAGAATGAGATGCGAGTTCGAGTCCCGCCTGACGCGAAAGTGTTGCACATCACTTTACATCACAGGGTGTACTTTCGATTTCTTGATAATGTTATATGTTTCATGCAGGAGTCATATATTGTCTTGTGGTCTATCTATGCTGATTTGCAGTCTATCTCTGTACTAGCAGATCATTTCCCTCTTTGATGTTGACAAATCTTATCAAAGAATATTGGGGAAACATTACGAAGCTCGATCTTTGACAGTGACAAAAACTGAAAATGCTCTTTCACGATCCGACTCATAACAGAAGTGAGCAGCTAAGTACTCACCCTTCGAGGCGGTTTATCCTTCATAGCATAACGTAGATGGTCACAAGGAGGTAGTTGAGCATTCCCTACGATCTGAAAAAGTTTTGGACTAAATGACCGTGACTGCGAGCTTTGTGCAACTGATAAATCTTTATAACCATTGAATCACTACGGAAAATCAGATTAGACTGTGGGATCTTTGAAAGTCAGGTCCTATGTATAAGAATATGAATTGTCTAGGTTGAGAGAGTAGCTATATCTCTACAGAAGTCGGGTCAGTGAACCTACGTCGCCATAAACCTGCTCAGCTATATATATACTTGCTTGCTACCACTAGCGTCGAAACAGACTTGTGTCAAAAGTGAGTGTTAGCGATATATTGAATTGGGCAAGAAATTTTGCGGACTCTCGTTTATTGTTGACTAATCTTTATGTATCCTAGTTTTTGTTTCCACTACCGCTTAGAGCAGTTTTTTTGCGGTTTTTGACAATTGAGACCTATTTATTTGTTTAGAAATTGAATTGGTCCAAGAGCAAAAACAGCTGTTGATGCTACACGAGTATCGTTGCGTGCGCACCTAAAGAACACTTGATTCCACGCGGTACTCGTGTAACAACAACACCGTTTCTGCTGTTGAAGACATTTCATTTTGAAACAAATGTGTCAAGTAATAGATATCAGAATAACCCAAGAATATGTTTCAAACGACAGCAAGAAAAACAAAAATGAAAAAGTCCGGAAAATTTCTTTTTAACCTTCTCAAGTGAAAGAAGACGAACAAACGTCATTGGCGCACGACAGACAAGTGGAGGTTTTACTGGATACACTCAACTTGCTCAGTGGGTGGCAATCGTTTGACTGATTTATATGATACGGATATTTAGGTTGATACCGTGCCTTTAATGGACGCATGTGTGGCAGTGGTTAGAGGTGTGGAGTGCCACACGCGTAGTCCTTGGTTCGACCTCGCGTCCCAGGCTCGTCAGACCGTTCATTCCTCCGCCAAAGTGAACGCAGAAATGACGAAGTCGATTGCAAGGCGTATCCTTTGGGGTATCTAACGCCAAAAGCCTTTATCCTCTTATTGTGTAGTTTTGATGTCAGACGATGACTCTTCTTCAGTAATCACTTTGACTAATGACCGCTTTCGCTAAATAGATGGCATGCTTGACTCGTAAGCATCCAGTCTGCTAGATACGAAGGACGAGTTTTAACTGCATTTTGATTTAATCGCGGAAAATCAATAGGCCACAAAACTAACGGAATGAAGGAATAAAGCTTTTCGTGAAAAGGTGTGCAGTGCTGCCGGAACGACTACCACTACACTAGGAATTATGTATCAGATCCATAACAACTTACAGGGCACTATTGATCACCTGGTATTCAGCCAATACGCCTAAACCTCAATGAAGGCTGCCAGCTCATGAATAGGTAAGAATATACGATCTTCAATGCGAAAACAAACGGATCATTAGTGATATCATGCGAAAGATTACGACAGATACGGAAAGACTCGAACGTATCCGTAAAGGAAATGATGCTGACAAGAATTATCAACAAAATGACTTAATGATATCCGTCGTGGGAGTTAGACCTATTCGCAACAAGTACTCTGCTACAGATCAACTCTAGCTCTTCGTTCATTCTCAAACTATCCTGTCGTTCTTCTGAAGGTCGGTCGTATCAAGGGGATGATCCAATGATTATCGCGCAATGCATGAGCAGTGGTCATCCAACTATCTGAGGAACTTTAATAGTATGAGTTCTCAGCCTGATAACCATGTCCGTTAGGACCATTAAAGAGCAGTAGAAAGAAAAAGATGATGGAACTATTATGTTCACACTCATGTCCTATCCGAACTCTGCTACAATTGAATTCAAGCTTGTTTAGATAAATTCGCATTCTTTTTAACTTAGACAGGAAACATGATAAATATCAGAAATCAACCACATCAAGCGAAGGTCACTAACATTCGAGCGTGGTGTGGCGGATGGAACAGGTGGTGGACGGATTGGAGCGGTGACTGTTGCCATCGTCATTGTATAGCTTAGGGGGCCATGAAGATCAGTCACGCGAAAGCTGAAAATACAAGTTCTCGGCTGCAAATCTGCAACAAAATTTCAGTGAATACTGCAAAGGTATGGTACTCAAACTCGAGACACAACAATATTAAGCGCTTATATTACAATGAGCGAGTGAAACACTCTAGAAATATCGAAATTTAAGTTCATCGATGTACTAAATAAAAAACCAAAGAACTCTACCAGATCAAAAATTGTTTGTAATGGAATCGAAACTTTTATACTTTTTATTGAGTTGAATTAATCGGCTGTGAAGGAGACGAAACGCGACGTCAGCCGAATATTTTAGTTCTTTATGAACTTCGCTATTACGTATAATCAGCAGGAATATGTGATCGAATTTACAGTGTTTTACAGGTGGGTTATTGTTGGAAGAGAGATCTTGTTGTGCGTAGCGGCTTTATAGAATTTTTCTTTGTACGGAACTTACTTCGACGAGAATTGCATTGGCCCATTAACGGTTTGACATGGTCCTCTGTTGGAAAGGAACTGAAACATAAACTTAATGAATCCTAATATTCATCGTCAACTTAATATGTGAACAACGGATATCTGTTAGTTAAGATAATTTATGTAGTGGCTACAAAAGACCATTGCTGCTTCGCCACTAACTAATCGTAGATTAAGCAACGAGTTTGGTACTGCTATCGCCAATTTTAAACGATTTTGTCAAAATTAGAAACATATGCTATTGAAAAACATCTGTATTTTTGGCTAGTACTGTACTGGAATTTGATTCTATTGTTTGCGACAAGTGTTGGTAATCGAGTTATTCAAAATAATCTCTAGGCATGGTCAACAGCCATCTATCTCCACTCATAACTTAGGCACGTTCTTGTCCATGAAATCACTGGTTTGAAAATACGACAAAAGCCCATCATAAGTACCACGATCTCAGTCCAATGATATCATTATATGAGAGAATTGGAAGTGAAAGGAATGATCTACTCGTTGTTTGCTTCGCCATGTGTGTGGCTCCAGGACGGCCTGTAGTCAAACTAAAACTACGTGATGGTGGTGCAGAGGGAGTGGTAGAGAGATTTTTAGCCAAAGTAGGTCTTTAGATTCACCATCACTTACTTCTTTCTGTAACCATAACCGTTGTTGTACATGCACATTTATTACATTCGTCTACGTAACTATTCAATTACTCATATGCTCTTATACCGCTTCTATATCCACACTGGAAACCCCTACGTTCTGCATCGGCATTTACTCATAGGTGGTCCTTCATTCCAATTAATTTACTTCGATCTTTTCCTATCTGCCTTATCAGTAGCTCACCCTCATGCATCCATACATATCCGAGCTGCTACGCAGATACATTGACGATGTGAAAGGCCAGCAGCCCAGAATAGTTGGCCTGACTTATCACTTTGTGTACGATAGAGTCATGGCGCTAGTCTAACTCTACCGCCGCGCTCAGCTGCAAGCAGTCCGTTGAGCCGATGGTCAGTGAGGCGGCTATTGGAAAGAAGGTTACTGGTACGATCCCTCACCACGACATTTCACAATAGGCTTTTTGGTGTCGACTAGTATTCACGGTTCTTCTATATACATAATATTTCAGCAGAAAAAGCCCAGTTGCTCACAGTTCACTACTTTTTGAAATAAAACAGATTGTGGAATAAAGTTCGAATGAATAAATCGCTTGTGTTAAGGTATAACGATATAGTAGATATAAATACGAGATATGGTGTGTTATGGTGTGCCAGTAATATGATGTACATTGGACTGAAAATATAAATAAACTGCTGTGAAGTGTCGTGGGAGAAAATCAAACCAGGAACCTTCTTCTTGATAGCTGGCTCCACTAAGCGTTCGGCACAGACAACTGCCCCCCACGTGCGTGGCGCTTCAATATGAGGGAAATCCAGCCAATTCGACATATGGGGACGAGAAAGCGACTATAAGCTCTCAAACTACTAAGTACTCTTTCGGTGACTGTGATGGTGATACAGTTAAGTTTAACTCCCAAATGACCGAACTGATTAGCATAACAAGCACTAACCGTTGGTCTTTAGAATCGCGCACGACCGCACTAGACCGCTTAACGATGAAAAAATCGAGCAAATTCTATTACAAAGCATGAATAATGATAAGATTAGCTCTCAGTCGCTGTAAGTTTGTTCGATATGAGAGAGCTTTAGCATCGATGAAATTAGTTGTTAATCCATTTGTCTAATGGGAGCATTTCTAATCGCTTAAAATCAAAGTACCTGGCGTACTTGGAGCTGAAAAATTTCCGTTGCAGTTGCTGACATCTCGACGAGATCCGTGCTCATTGAGATCACCTAAAAAAAAGACCATCTCTTGTTATGAAATCCAATATTTCTTGATACTAGCGGCACAATCCAGTCTTATATAGTACCAGATATCAGCAGTTCTCATCTGCAGGGTTATGATATGATTTCGCTCGATATTTGAGGATGCTACCAACAACAGTTTGCGCTTTTGCAACGAGTGTTCATCGTACTTATTACGCAAGTATTTCGCCGTTAGAAATGGAAATTTTGCAAGAAATGCTTGATAAATCGAGAACACAACGAAAAAAATTAGAGCAGTTCTTACCTGGTAGTGGTTGCTTTATGTCCATAACCACCGGAATCGACCGATGGAAGCTCATGAATGAGACTTACGAGGAAGCCGAAGTAAATGAAACATTGAGTATCATCGTGATTACGCGGAATAAGACGCGGCGAACAAGTCAGGACACGTTCAGGCTGTGATCTTGGGAAAACAGGACTTCTCCACCCTTAAGCTCCGATGATTTCAACCTCAGACGCTGCTAATCACTTGCCATTTTTGCGGAAACTTCCTTCTCTTCTAAGAGGTCAACGTTTTTTATAGTTCAAGTTGTCCGCCTTCAAATGCTGATGAAAGCAATTTCGGTCAACAATAATATAGCAACAACCACGGTCACTTAGACCCTCAATTTTTCAGCGCTCTTCATTCTGCTGAACAGAATTTTTTATCTAGATTTTAAGCAGTTATTTCAAAGCACAAATCTTACAGAATCTGAGACTTTGCTTGGTTCCTAAAAAGCCCCTCTCTAGCACGTTGTAAAGCAGAAATAAAACTACCCTTACACACTCGATTTGCCTTGTTTGCTCAGTTAAAAGTCTGTGGATGGCTTTTTATTGCACTACACTAAGCTCATTCGGCAAATTCGAAGCTTCAACTTTGATCTCGAAAATGTTTTTATAGCGCACTGTAAGTACCGCACCGAAAATAAAATTACGTTTCACATTCAAAGTTTTCTTTGCCCATAAGGGATATATATGCACAAAATGTACGCAAACTTGTAGAGAAAATCATGTTCTATCAGAGTGGTACAAAGGCCTGAATGTTACCGAAACAAGAAAGAAATGTGAAGAATGAAAATCGCGCGTCACTGACGATATCGATTATGTTGTGATTATGCAAGGATTGAAAAGACATCGTTCACGCTCACTGTGAGTTGTTCGTAGTAGTCTTGACGTTGTCAAATATATCAGCTCATGACGTCTCTGCCACAGAGCGGAGCGCTGAGAGGTCTGCTGAGTTAATAAGGTTAGCACGCAGTTTGGGTCCAGATAGTTGGTCAGCGGCTTCTTTGAAGGCTCGAATGCGGCTCATGCTGCTCTCCTCCTGCTCTCTGATACCTTCATGTTATTCTCCATGAAAGTCCAAGATTACACCTGCGAGGGTGGTATTCGTATTCAGAGGACCATCCACTTGACACTGCTGACCACTTCACTATAGTTTAGTGGACTGAATTTCATGCTTGTGGGTAGTCTGATCTTTGGCCCCGCTTCGCTGAGTTGCCTTGGCGTCATCCCTGCTTCAACGGCATTCCTTGGAAAGATGACGATGTTCATTCGCAAAACGACAGTTTGATGGGAATTTTCCATCATTACATATGTCGTTCTCGTCCCAATCGAGCAACTTTCTCGTTCACTGCAGTGCGGCGATGAGCAGCCTTGCAATGTGCCGATGCTGTCGAACCTTCTTTTCCGATGGATTCGATGGGAGTCAATAGAAAGCTGTATTTTTTGGTGCAGTTCCGACAACAGTCTCACAGAGTCCATATGTAGGGCGAATCCACTCCTTGGCCGAGCGCTGATGGGGCTGCGTTCCTTACGAGCTATCAAATCGAGGTTTTTCATGACCGACAGGTCGATGTTACTATTCCTATTATTCATTATCTTTTTTTCTTGAACCTGAGAAGCAACTGAATGCTTACGTCGCAGTATACTTAGTGACTGTAATTCATTTCTTTTGTTGTATTGTAAATCCACATAACACTCGCTCGTCTTTTGGTGGATAAGACAATGCAAATGCTCAGCAATGCATGAGATTTCTTCGGTGATTTTTCGGAGGAAGTCGATTTGAGTAAGCCGTTTACTGTCGGCGGCAACCACCAGCGAACGCCCGTAGTAATGTTTTGTCACGATTCCAGAGAGAGTTCCGAGCAGATTAATAACGAAATACCACTCTATGTTATTGAGGGCAGAACACTCCATGTGCTCAAAGGCAACTTCTTCCACCAACAGAACTGCTTCTGTGGTACAGGTATAACAAAATTGCTCCGTAAATCTGTTCAGAACAGATTGTCTTGGCGGATATCTCAATTTTAGCCGCTCATTTCTCATGTGAGCAAGTCACTCACTACACTGCGAAAGCTCTAATGTAGGTGATTTCTAGTATATTAATTTGATGGTATTGAGTGCCACTCGACATTAACTGATATATAGTTATAAGGCTACATCACTGTTGATAAAATAGTTTGATAAAAAAGCCCTTGTTAATCTAGGTTTTCTTGACACTGTGAAGGTTTACAAATCATAATAGGAAACACACGTTATACTGCACACTTGAATTGCAGAAGTTTCTAAATCAATTTGTGGTTCCTTCTCATTAGGAGAGAACAAATGAAAAATCGTTCTCATTCATTGAATAAGAGCTTTTCATAGGGTTTTAGACACTGTTGGTTTTTCAGAACACCTCTCCTAATCAGAAAAAAAAACCCGATTTGAAGATATACTTTCATTAATATTTACAAAGTGCACATGATTTAAGTCACAAACATCACTGGGAAATTAATGGCAAAGGAAGATAACATGTAACATCACATTTTGCTGAAATTATGAAATATCTTCCGTGAAACAAAAGCCTCGGCTAATGAGAAGTGCTATGATAATCATAGTAATCAACAGATCGTTATGAGTGAGCTAAAGAACACACAAGTTTTGATTTGCTAAACCCTTAGAAATATGTACAGTTTGATCGCCTGAAAATATTGAGGTGAGCTAGTAAGGAAAAATACACTATACAAAAAAACCAAATATATTACATCACAGCACAACTTAGCCTCTTGCATACAATGATTCATTTCGGACTAAGTAAGAAGGATTTAGATATACAAGGAACGATCCCGACTACTTTTTACTGATTAGAATATGAAAAAAATTTACCGCTGTGGGGCACCCAAAGAGAAACTCTACTATTCACTGCTAAAAAACTAGAATATCTTCGGATTAAAGATATTTCACACATGTTTTATTCCATTTTCTGTAGAGTTTTGATGAAAAACGTGGCAAAGGATCGTCTGGTATTGAATTCGTAGATCCTTGAGATGAACGCGGCGTTAATATTGGATAGTCGAACTAAATACATTGTTCGTTATATTAACGTGTATTCTCAGAGACTACAACTATTTACTTACTGTTTGATGATTTATATGTATAGATCTACACATACGTATACGCATATATGTATATACATAGCATCCGTCATCACAAGTATTTTAGTGTGCGGATCGCAGTACTTCTAGCATTCGTTTCGTTCTTCGTCTTCTTCTTGAACGACGTAGAATACTGGTCGAGCATGCTTCCATGCAATCTTGTGGATAGCCTGGCTGTGGCGTTCCATAGGGCGTTCTTGTTGACTGTCCGATATTGTTGGGGGTTGGAGCTCGGCTCCACGCGCGCCGCGACGACCATCACATCCACTCGGCCACGGCGTTCATCATATTTATATATATATAATATATACCTATATTACCTATATATATACATATATATGTATATAAACATATGCGTGCATACATGTATATATATATTGCATACATATGTATACACATACGTATATATACATGTATATGTACGTACATACATGTATACATATACGTGCACATATATATATATATATATATATACTATATATCATATGCACATGTGTATACATAAGTATACATATCTATGTGTTAATTAATTTTGTTGTTAAAATTTATCTATAAATAAGTGCACATGTATCTGCATTACGATTTTAACGGTATGTTACGGTGTGAAATTTAATCACTGGAGTGACGAGATACGAGCAAAACTTAGAAACTTGTACTCCCGTGTCATAGACTCGAACTACAGTTGCGCTTTTCCGAAGCAGCACGCTTACACAACACCATCACGGTCCTCGATCTACGTCTCTTAGTCACGTTTCAACTTATTCGATGGCTATTAGCAATAAACCGCAAACGAGATGTCAGATTATATTTTTGAGCGCATAATACAATGTGAAATATAACCATCGGAATGCTGACATCCATCTCATCGACTTTTTTCAAACCTCGCTATAAACATTCAATATAGTCTATGAGAAAATGGCTTACCGAGGTTATTACGTCAGAGCGCAAGTAGGTTTCGGAGGTGTCGCCTTCTTCATCACTGACCTAGCCCCCCCCCCCCCCCCCCCTTTCCCCAACTGAACCCCACTTTATGGCAGGGGTGGCAAGACGTTTTTTACGGTGATAGCACAAGATATTGTGTTTATCAGCATTACCCGTAATCCATTGAATAACTGAAAAATGGTGATAATGCGTCATCATGTGTTACCATCATAAACGTCTCCCTATCCTTGTTATGAAACGGGGTTCAGTCTGCAGGCGTGGGCCACTAATGAAGCGGGTGACACTGCCACATCATACGTATGGCCTAGACGCAACAACCACAAATGGCTTTGAACGTCCTTACAGACTATACGTAATGCTGACATACTAAGAAAACTTGGAACTTTCAGCAATATTGCATATCTTGAAAAAAAAAGCAATTCTGATACTTTACTTAGTTTTTCAAAGAAGGTTTTTAAATGCACTGTAGTTGCGAATAGTGTTTCTTTTGACTTCTAGAAATCACTCAATAGCTCATTTTCTGCAGATTTTAGAACTAGGCTTGAATTTTTAGAAAGATTTTCTTCAATCGCGCCCATTCGAGACAACAGCGGAAGTCGCACATCACAGCGCAATACGACAAGCGCGCAATTTTTGTTAGTTACGGATTATCTCTATTTTGAGAAAATTTTCCAAGTTTTACGTTAGAGAGTTGTGAAGAAACTTCGTTATATCGTTCCATAGGTATTAGCAGTTTATGTGAAAATCCGTCTCGTCAAGTATTTTTTGAACGTCGTTTTAAACGTTCAGTACAATCTGTAACAATGTTCAGAGCCTCTCCGAAGTTGGTAGCTCAGAGCCCTACGTACATTTTGGCGGTCTCGCCCTCTACTTCATCACTGGCGCCCCGCACTGAATCCTGCTTGATAACAGGGAGGAGAAGACGTTATTTATGGTGATAAAACGTATTGTGTTATCACCATTCCCACTGATGCAGTGGGGCGACACTGCCAAAACATGCACAAAACTCTGATGTAACAATTTCGTTAAGGCTTCAAAATTCCTCAACAGACTATATAGAATGGTGACATATGAGCAAAACTTGGAGCCTACCACATAAACACATAGTGGCGGTTTGAGTCCATGACACAAATCATAAGCCTTCCAATTTTGCTCTTTTGTCAGCATCCTTGTGTTTATCTTCAGTGGAGTATGCAAAATAAAGGCATTATAGTAATCTAGATGATCTATATTCTTTTTTTTTATACTAAAACACAGAACTGGCACTAGTGTTGACTTATAAGAGTTAATAATGTCTGAAAGAGATGGGCTATATTTATAATGCTAACATATAGAATGCAACCGACAGCAAAATTTTCAGTGGTGTTTTTTCCGCTATAAATGAAAAGTTACTCTGAAATAGCAAACTCATAAAGCATTCAATGTTCGTATGCTGAAATACGTCGAGGTGACACGTCCCTTCTCTTACAAATTCCGATATTTTTTCAAATTTTCGAGATAAATTCATGGATCTGCGAAGAAAGTTTTCGTACGATTAACGTTGGATGTATTTTTTTATACAGAGAGGGCAAGCATTTCAACTGCATGCAATTATAGCTGTAATTTGATAAAGATATTGTGATACCGAATATTAACTATGCTTGAGATGTCTCAAAACTCTCTTCAAACCTCGGCATCAGTTGGGATATGCAGCATTTCTAACAAGTTGTCCTTTAATTTAGAGAAAGGACAGTTCGTAAGATATTAAGCTTGACATGAATTTCATCTCCGTATGCCTTTATCTCTTGTATTCTGGTCATTTTGAGGAAAGCATTCACTACATAGAAGTCAATTTTCACTGAGATACAAATATCAAAGTTCTGTCTCAACTTAGTTAGGAATTAGAGTTTGCGATTTCGCGAAATCTCTGATTGAACCTTAAATTTCTTCAGTCTTTATAAACAGATACTATTTCTGTTACTGTTTGCGCATAATGACGACCAACCTGTTTCCGTATACTGCCCGGAGCGCATCCCTTGATAATTCGGAATGGATTTGCACGTGGTGATGCAGAGCCGATACGTTGGACACCCAAAAGGTCACAAATCGCTTGAAGTTTTAGATCGCGTGCAGTCTGACGTCCCTAAAGAAAGCTATCATTTATTCTGAACGTATATTAAGAATTTTTCTAAGAGTAAGCAAACTGCCTTGGTGAGCCTTTGCTTCGCCGCCATGCATCGGATATGGTCATCGAACACAAAACGAGCAGTTAGCAAAGCTTTGACGCTTCTTAAATATCTGTTGGGTACTAAGAACAAATCTCAAATAACCTACTTATTATAAAATTAGGAACAGAACTCTGCTTATCTTCGCTTTAAGGACAACAGAAATTTTAACTCAAAACTGTAATCAAACATTTTTGATTTCATCTCTTTCTAAGAATTTGTTCCGTTCCCCAAATGTGCTGGCCCCGGATATTTTTCCGTATTTCTTTTCAATTATAAATAAAGGACGACTGGTTCGACTATATTAGAACTATAAATGTTACTAAAAAAAACGAACCTGCTGACGAGTTGGCTGCCCTTCAACAACGACATGAAGTGATTTGCTGTCTGATGGATCACCGGTAATTTGTGTGTCCTGTACAAAAATCAAAAGACAGAATTACTTGATCCTTACAGATACACAGATGATTTGAACGTTCACGGCATTTTTTGAAGTTATCATTATTTCCGAAGCACTGTTGAAAGAACTAGTAAAAGTGTCATGTGCTCTTCCGCTATGACTTCAGTTCTGAAGATGTGTAAGTAACTAGGCCAACAGTAACTTTACGCACTTCCCAGTCATCTACTATTACGTCAACGAGCTCCCACATAAGCAAAGCAACTTAACAATCTGACGAGCAAAGCATACAGTATGGTTGATCATCGCAGTGAAATCAGTGCTTGTTTAGCAATCATTATTCAATTTAGACGCGATGAACCAATTTTTTTTGAGATCGCCGTTCTCATCTTCGCTTCACAAAACGGAAAAGGCTTTAAAAGGGATTGCGGGCTCAAAAAGGGTTAAAAACGGCGATTCATTTAGAAATATTAATAAATAAATATTTAGAAACGAATTGTATATTAGTTATTTATTTATCATTAACGAATTATTTATTTTGGATGGCTCGAACAGATGATGCAAGGTAAACAGTAACCTTGATGCATAGTGGTTGGACGAAGATTATAAGGCTGCCTGTGATGGACAGCCTTAACAATGACTGGGCCTCTACGTAGAGTCATTCTTGTGAACGCAGTTCCAAGCTTCCGTTAAGTGCTGTTGCCACATCGAAGATATCACGTAGCATAGTACTTGGTGATATGTTCATAGCATTGACTATTCTCGAGGATGATAGGCCTCCATTTATGTTTCCCACTTGAGAATTACTTATGTGATCATTCCAATGGGTTAGACGGTTTCTGCGACAACATAAGCGAATGAATCTATTAGCAGTGCTTGCTACTGAGTGGCGTTTTCACTAATTCTGCCTCTATGTGAGAACTAAACTTATACCAATAGTAGTGGTATTCATACGAAAATGCTCTCAATTTCTCTGCAGTCATGATAGATTGTCTCGAATAGAGAAGGTTCGTATGCCTAGTTCCGGCACAACTATAGACAACTATAAATCATGACAAGATCACACATCTGAAGAATATTTTATTGCTCCTCTTGAATATTCGAATTTTGCTTGTGTACCACAATAAAATATCACCGGTTCTTTTTTTGAGCTTTAATAAATTCGATAAACTTACTTGTAACAATCCAACAAATCGAACGATAGCCCATCCTGCTTTCCGATTATCGGGTTCCACTAATATTAACTGTAACCGATCAGTGACGAGGAATCGCGAGAAGCGTTCATTCTTGACTACGACCACACACGACAGTAGATCCGAATTATCTGAGAAGAAATAAAGTAAAGAATGCAAAGTGCAAAAAAACACAAAACTCGAAGACCTCTTTTCTTTCAACTTTTGGTAGAGTCTCGACAAAAATAATATCTCACAGAATATTCGAGCAGAAACAACAGTCCTAAAAAAAGAAATGGCAACCAAACCCACTAAGATTGATGCAGTCGCCAACTTCTACAGCTACATTGTTGCCAACGTGAACTGGAAGTTCGGTTTCCACCTCGCCCAACATGTCTTTAGATAATTTGCGAATATGAAAGTAGAACTGGATGACCTACAACAACGCCTTTTTTCTGCTGTAAATCAAGTCATGCATTTTCCTTCTTCTACTTGCTTATTTACAAAATACTTTTCAACTTCTTACCGATCGAATCTTCTCCTCAAACCCGCTTGGAAGTCTTTTATTCAATGCTAACCCAGACATAACAGTGTTGCATGGAGGCAAAAGCATTTCGTATCCGATAGTTTCGAGCTTAATGTGAGTTACCTAAATAATCAAGCTCATGGTCAGGAGAATTATGAAAAATACCGCACATTCCTTCATATGAGAATTCCAGACGCGTTGACGAACCTCAAACTCAGCATACTCATCTTCGAACCACTCTAGGAACAAATGTTCAGAATTCACGTAAAGTCCTAGGCGATCGACCAAACACGCTATTGAGTGAGCTGCCTTTGTTCCAATAGACGAATGCATCTGGATGTTAATGATAACAAACGCGATTGTGAACTGACAAGGGAGAAATAATCTCATCTGTCTTCTTTTCGAGATATTTCCACTACAAATATCATAAACATGTGGACAATATTATCTAAGAAGTAAAAAACATGCTGAATTTAGGAATTAAATTTGTCAGCTACCTCATCATGATCTACGACCATTAGTATCTGTCTCAGCACTAAACAAGCCAATTCGAGTGTTATAGGACGAAGTCTGCTATCTTCATTTTCTGCAGCATCAATTATTGACAACAATGCATCAATAATTCGCTTATCACACGTTGCAGGCTCATCTGATATCTCCACAGAAGATGCCTAAATCATATTGAAGTTTAGAGCATCAGAGATCACTTTCACCAAGCACCTTAAGCTCTGTAACATGCTCCATAAGTCTCTGATCAAATCTATGGCTGACAAAACAGCCTTCAACCTATACATTAGACCGAGAACAAAGCATGTGCACGAGTGAACATGTGACATTATTAAAAAGGATAAAGCTCTCGCGTATCATCCTGAGGATGCGCCATGCACCGACTTTATTTTTTGACTTCGTTGAGTGACTATTGCATATCTGGCCTTACAATATCGCGGGCCTCCGCTGAACAGTCATGCTGTTATCCCCAGTCAATCTAGACCTGTCTGTACCATACCGCCCAGAGGGTGATCTTGGTGAGCAATGACCGAGATCGACCATAGACGTCGTGTCGACCAAGCACCTATCATTGCGCCACATGCGCGAGATCGTCAATGAGTGACAATTACGAAGGAAATTAGGAATGAAGAGAAGACTGCTAAGCACATGTCTGGCAACTTATTAGAATATTCCTTTACAAAAGAGAGATAGAAATGCCAGCGCTCTGGTCACAACTGACTTAGGGTACGAAAGAAACAGTAACTCACGCTGATAGGGGGCTCGCTCCTGGAACACGATGAGTCGGATGGCTTACTTTTTGGCGAATGAGGAAGATATGGAAATCTGGCAGCAGAGAGTAGCCTCCCAGCATTACCTAGATCATTTTGTTTCTAGAAGCGTAGTAATGTAAATTAACAACAATCCAGAATATCAAACGAGAAAATCGTCTAGTGTGATTACGAGACAAACGTCGACAGCGAACATACCACAACGTCACGAATATAACTCAATACAAACTAAGGAACGATACACAACGTTATATGGGAAACTAACTCACTCTCTAAAAGTAGCATATGAAGGTAATGCGCTGGATGAATTATGAAAAATGTAGTGTTAGTACGAACTGACGTTAAACTGATATCGAGAACAAACACGGGTTGGCAAGAAACTTCCCGAACTTTTTCGTTTTCTTAGAATATTTCCCATGCTTGTGTTTCTGTTTCCGCTATTGTTTAGAACAGCTTCTTGCGGTTATTCTCATATATAACACCTACATATTTGTTCTAAGATGGAACTGTTCCGATAGTAAAAACGACTGTTGATGCTATACGAGCATCCTTGCAAGCCAAAGTAGCACTTGAAACCTAAACGATACTCGTGTAGCATCAGCAGTTGTTTTTGCTCTGGGGACAATTTCACTCTAGCAACAAATTCATAAGTGTTATATATCGAAATAACAACAGAAAGCGGTTCTAAACGATAGGAGGAACAAAAACTTAAATGCATGAAAAGTAACCAACAAAACGGAAAACTTTGGAAAAATTATTGCAAACCCAATGGACTTGAAAATAGTGCACAAATCTCAGTCACCTTTGTTCTGGAACATTGCGTAAATCAGCATCAGGGCATAAAACGACAAATAATCATCGTTCTTACTCGAATCAAACGCACATAATAGTGCTTCGTAAAAGACCCTAAATCTTGACAATTACTGCGAATAGACTGGTAAACAGTCAAATAATGAAGGGAGACGTCATTTTGCCAAGAATGAAGAATAGAACTGCTTGCTCACTACCAACCTTTCACCATTTCTTAATGGTCGCTTGATGTGTTGTAAGCTATAAACATCACCATTGCGAACCCACTGCGACGTCAGAAGCCGAACATCTTCGAAAAGAAATGCCGACAGAATGTTTGTACTGTGCTACGATGAGAAATCACCTTCAAATGCACACACATACACATGTATATATACATATTCATGTATATGTATATATATATATATATGCATATACACGTAAATGCGTAAGTACATATATACGTGTATAAATGTATGTATACATCTACATATATACGTGCACTATACGCATCTGTACACATACGCTATACATGCATGTATATACTCATATATTCACATGTGTACACGCGCATATGTATGCATGTATGCACGTATATATATATATATATATATATATATATATATAATATATGTACCTACATACATATGGGTATGTACATATCTTTAGTAACACAGAAAACCTGAGTATAAAGGTAACTTTTTCCTTTTGAAATCCCGTTGTATACAAGAAAAAACTAAACCTTAAAATACACGAGAATTCACAACAAAGGTAAACGAACCAACAAAAATTGAGCCAAGAAGAAAAAGCTGGACACTGGAGTGAGCAAAATCGCATGGTTGTCGAATCGCGGCGCAAGGCTGTTGAGAAGAATTGGAACCAGGAAACGATTCGAAAGCAAATCTGACAAGGGATCCGCTACAATGGCAACATCCAACAGTTCACCAATGTAATGGAGAAGATCGACGAGATCGTCGACCTGAAGATCTGCTTTCAATTGTACATTCTGACCAAACCCATTCTATAATCAAACACAATGACGACAAGGAAACAAGATGCAACGAACAGCTCTGTTGCGCATTTATCAAAGCTCTTCTAGAACTTTTGAAAACGTCATAAACTACACAAATAAATCACAAGCCTTTGTCTCTTCACGTTCTTACCTTGTCTCGTAACCTTTCCCTGTTGGCAATTACATTTTCGGCAGACCGTATGAAAGTGTCAAGCTCGATCGCTTGTGCTACCAGATTATCAACCAACTCAAGTAGATATATCTGAATGGCATAGGAAATAAAACAGTCACAGGAACCAAACCAAGCTTAAACTTGGCTATTTGTGCTACGACAAATTTCAAGTTGACCATGATTTCTATCGCACTTCGACACGGTTGTTAATTCGATTGTTATTTATTCAAAAGTATCTATTGATCCACAATATGATCAATCATGACCATTGGTATTCCACTTCCACTTGCTGGTCAAAGCCTGAATGCCTTCCTCTCAGAAATGGCGAGACTGCCGATCAAAGAAGTCGGTGAGATCATCTTTAAACTGGTTATGGTCTCTAGATTTTCTTCTCCCTATATACTGCTTCAGGGCGCAGAAGACACGATAATCCAATAGAGTAATATCAAAGCTAGAATGTGGATGTGGTACCGCGGCTCCGTCCAGTTGTTTGAAAATGTGGCGAGTCGAAGTTGCTATGCGAGATCGAGCGCTATGCTGGGGAAGGGCGACTCTAAGTCGTTCCGGAGGCTTCCCTCATACTTGCTGCTACCAACTAACGGACTTGCTCCCCGTATTCGACGGCACTGCTTGTTGTCGAGCAATTCCCAAAGCAGCATGACGAGACAATCTCAAATACTGAAAGCACAATCTTGCAAGTGTAACAGATGGGCTTTGATCAAACACTGAGCCCTTAGATTTTCAGTCAATTAACCCGCAGCGTGTATGCCCTTTTATACCCTCTGGCTGAAGCTACTAGAACATTCCCCAACGTATCACGGCTTTATGGCAATAACCCGATTGGAAATCGAAAAAAAAAAACAGAATAAAACAGTGCGAAAGAAATTTTGCAACAACTCAAGATAAAATGGCGAAACCCAACCTTTGTTGCATTTCTTACAAAGCGCGTCATGGAGACATCGTCAACCCGAACGATATTTAACACAATATTTCGGACGGCAATACGCACCATACTTTCTGTTGAGTCGAAGAATTTTAATGATTCAGTTAGAAGTGGAAACTCGTCCGTTGCCTAAAGTGCAGGTATATACATGTACAGATAGATATACACGCACATATAGGTATACACACATATACATATGCATGTGCACAAACGTATACATGTAGATGTACGCACGTATTATATATATATAATATATATATATATATATATATACCCAAATGTGCGTGGCCACTACACCTTACATATTCATATATATTAGGACGTTCGATAAGTTTTCAGACTAGAGAAATAAACACCAAATTTATCAATTAACAGTACTTAAAATTTCATGGCTTCAATATCGTTCAACTGCACATTTTCTAGCGAACATTTTGGTACACAATTTGCCTATACTTGCTTTGAGATGGAGCTGTTATGGGATGAAATTTGCTTGCTACTCATGCAGAAAAGGCGTGTAGAAGACTATGTCAGTGAAGCGGAGAGCAAGATTAATGAAGGCTTCTGTGACGGCTCGAGCGCGATTGATCCCCCAGACTGTTCTCTCCAGCTTTGAACTCCGCGAACCACTTCCTAGCCGTCCTCTCTACAACCGTATCATCGCCCAAGCTCCATCCGTCTTGCGCGCCGCTTTCCCTATTTTCCCCTACTCGGCATTATTACATGAATAGCAAGCGAATTTAATCCAATGACACCTCCATCTTGAAGCAAGTCCAGGCAAGTTGCGTACGAAAATGTTCGCAAGAAAATGCGCAATTGATCGATACCAAAATCATGCAACTTTAATCACTTCTGGTTGATAAATTCGGTGTTTCTTGCTTTAGTCTCACATCTTATCGAACGATCTAATAAATATATGCGTATATGAACAAGAAAAAAAAAATGAAAATATGATAAAAAAGCGAAGAAGAGGACTTACCTCGTTGAAGAAAAAGTGGATAGTCGAGGGATTCAGTTTGAACGAGAGTGTTTTCAGGAAAGAAATATAGTAAGCCATAATCTCTTCATTGTTGAAGTCGAAATCGTGCGTAATTATTGAGTTTACATGATTATTGCTAAGAAGAAAGTCTGCAAGGACTTGGCGATAAGACCTACCGGACCATGAATATTACCAAAAGGAGAAGGAAATCAAACACCCTACACAGGGAGGTTTCATGACGAATATTTTCAAATAGAATATTTAGTGTCTGCAAAAGCTGTACATTCAATGAACCACCATCTTGTTTCATAATCTGTAGAAAATAGGAAAGCATCTGCCGCTCGAGAAAAAGACTGAAAGCAAGAGAAACTCTTTCCAATGGATAGCAAAAAAGTCATAAGGAGTAGAAAATGGTAGGAAAAAAGTTTTCAAAAAAAAAAAGAAAAAAGAAGGAAAAACGAGCTTAGAAAAGAAACACTCACTCAAACACACTGCTGTCATTTTGATCGCCCCAAATCAGAATTTCAGCGATAGCTCGAAGCGCTTCGACAAGAATTTTTCGGTTACTCTCCACTACTTTTTCATTTTTCACCAATACTCCATGTAAATACCTAAGTGAAAAAAGATTAGAGGATCTCCACCAAAAGAGGCACGTTGCAATCCTTTTTCCTTCAAATGATAGGACAAATTAAGGAGGAAGGGGAGCTGCTGGCCGAGTGGTTGATGATGCTCAGCGAAGCTCGATGCGGACTTGATCCCACAGCTTCCAAACACTCTCCGGCAATAGATAACGAGAGCCCTGCCTTATGCTACAACCTGGCTATCCGCGGGTTTGCATGGAAACATGTTGGACCACCATTCTACGACGCTCGAGAAGAAAGTGAATTCCTCAAGCAAGCGAGGAAACGATTGGAATGCAAAGGGTACTGGTACCGGAACGACAAATAAAAACTGTGTTATGAGTCATATAAAGTGTGAGTTCTTTCTGATTAGAAGGGAACAAATGAAAAATCGACCTCATTCACTGGAGAAGAATATTTCATTGGAGTATCAGTAACCATTCGAAAACTAAGACTTGACGCTACAGCCCCACGTCGCCGGTTTCTCAAAATTTGTAACGGTGTAACATCCAAAATAAAGTCATGTCACATATGAAAACTACATGTTTTCTTCTCTTATCTCGCTTTTAATTCGCTGGATATATTTCCTTTCGTAGAGTGTTAGCACTCAAACAATAGCACAAGCTTCAAAGAACTCAATAATAAGTTTGCTTTTTGAAAAAACCTTTTGACCTTTTAGTCTTCTCTGGTCTTTTGATTTGTGCTTTAAACCTCGCTGGACAGAGCTCTTTTTCTGGACTATTAGTAATCATCTGATAAGGTAATGCTTCTTGATTCTAGGACTGTGCTTATTTTCGGGAAATACGGTTTGGTTGGATAAATACGATAGAGTTTTGCATTTTTTGTAACGTTGCTCACAAGTTAGTCGTCAAGGCGAGGGCCGTGGCAGAGAGCGTGGCAGAGGCACGGCGAGGCGGGACGATCGATGTTTTGTTATTTGATCGGGAATTTTTTTCCGCTTCGAAAAAACCCCGGATATTCAATTGACCAGGATACTACAAAAATTCCTCTACACACTGATATGCTTGTCGTCCTTCAGCGAGTTATACGCGTGATAAACATGAAGGCGAAGGGAGAGTGTGGAACATAGTTCTTGGTCTGGATGCTACAACGTTATAAAAGGGTGTTTTCAAAACTGGTGAAGTGGGGCTGTGGACTAAAGTCTCAGTTTTCGAAAGGTTACTAACACTCCTATGTTCTCTACAGCGAATAAGATCGGTTTCTCATTTGTCTCTCTTCTATACCCAGTGTTATAAAGTGATGTGCAAAAGTTTCGCGTCAGGCGGGACTCGAACCCGTGCCTCACTCTTTCCGGGAATGCGTGCTCTATCCGTTACACTATTGACGCCCATTTTGCACATTTTTCAGCTTAGAAAGAGCGATGTGCAAAATGGGCGTCAGCAGCGTAACGGATAGAGCACGCGCCCCCGGAAAGAGTGAGGTGCGGGTTCTAGTCCCGCCTGACGCGAAAGTTTTGCACATCACTCTACAACATTGGGTATATATGTATAACATCATAAAAAAAAGATAAAGTTCTCGGCGTTGATCAATCCCTGAGGGATGCGCCATGCATTCGACTTCAATTTTTAACTTCGTTTGAGGTGATTGAATGCATATCTGGCCTTTACAATGACTCGCGGAGGCCTCCCGCTGAACCGAGTCAGTGCTGCTTTCCTCCCAGACAAGTCTGAGACCTGTCTGGTACCAATTTACCGACCCCGGAGGGATGGATGGCTTGGTGAGCCATGAGCGCGAGATCGAACCAGTGACCTCGTGTGCAACGCAGGGCACCTCTAACCACTGCGCCACATGCGCTCGTATAACATCATAGTACCGCAAAAAAGCGGTTAAATAGAAACAATTTCATTTGTCTTCTCTTAATCGGGAAAGAACCAATTGCGTTTCATTTTGATAGAACAAACAATTAAAAAAAAACTCTATAGAAAAGATCTTACTTCAAGTATTCCAATGAATGAGGATTTTTTGGCCTCCAGAGTGAAGTCGATGAGGCGGCGAGTCTTCGTAGCATTCGTTGATTAGCCAATGAACAGCCGATCGATCAACCACGAGAAGCAAGTAATCACAGCATTATCAGGCCCCTTAATCCTCGAATAGATGTCTCTGATGAGTCGAGTTCCTTAAGGATTTCTGGAGAACTCGTGGTGGCAAAGCATCCCTTGAACGAGTACTTGCATACGGATATTACTCGACGCATTGCTCGTCGATTACATAGTGTTGCAGTTGCAGAGCAACCTATCTGATTTACGTCAACGTTCCCTCCCAGCCGTCCTCTTCCATGAGAAGCATCAACTCGAATTGCTCTTGCTAACCTCTTCTTTCGATGGAATGATATCACAAATATATGTCCTATGGTGTTAAGCGTGGTGCGCCATGGCCGAGTGGTTGTGATGCTCGTCGCGGAGCGGGTGAAGCTGAGTTCCCCCCTCAACTCTCTCCGGAAGTCAATAACAACTCCCTATGGAACGCCGCAGCCAGGCTGTCCACGAGATTGCAAGGAGACTCTCTCAACCTGTATTCTACGCCATTCAAGAAGAAGACGAAAAACGAATCAAGTGCTAGGAATAAGGGGATCCGCACAGTGAAAAAAAGCGCTATGATGACGGATCAAATAAAGTGCTAAATAAAAAGAAGTGTTGAGTGATGCGCAAAAATTTGAGCATAGGGCGGGATTCGAACCCGTCTCGCACCGTTTCCGGGGCGCGTGCCAACCATTGCACTATCGGAAGCACGAGCCCCGAAAGCGGTGAAATTGTGGTTTGAATCCAATCCGGCGTTCAAAGTTTTGCGCACTTTCTACAGTATCGGCTATTCGCATCTGTTGCTAACTGCTTACAGTGTTACTGAAAATCTACGGCACTGATAATCACTATTTAAAAAAAGAACCACTCACCCTTTTATCAGGTTTAAGTCCACCTCTGTTCTTCGTCTGGGCTGACGTTTGATCTCCCCCTCCCTCACTCCAAGTCAGTAGATCAAATGGAACAAAGGTCTCAGCTGATGTGTGATAGTGGCAGACCGCTAATCAGGCTAGAAAACCAGTCTGGATAGGATGCCAGCCATATTTAATGCTTATGTTCAGGCAGTCTCCCTTGTCGTACTGCCCTCTAGACTCTAGGAATTTATCCAGAAAGCCTCTCGAGCTCTTCGCGCCGACATTCTCACTCGTTCGCCGGAATTCTAGCTGTCACCTCAAAGTCGTTACCGTTGTGCTTTTTTTCTCACTTCAGCACCTAGAAGAGCATTTGCATAACTTTTCCATTTCCCTCGCCAGGTGTTCTTTGATGTGAATCCATAGAGGTCTTCCCGACATGACGTACAAGAGTGGTATTATTGGATCGCTCCATAAGTTCTGACCCTAGAGCAATGAACACCAAACTTATCAACCAGAAGTAGTTGAAATCGCTTGACTTCAGCATCCTTCAACTGCGTATTTTCCTGTGAACATTTTGCTGTACAACTTGCCTATACTTGCTCTGGGATGGAGCTGCCTTGAGAACAAGTTCGCTTGCTACTCGTGCACTAATGGCACGTAGAAGAAAGTGCTAGTGAAGCGGCGCTCAAGATTAATGGAGCTCCCTGTGGACGGTCCGAGTGCGACGATTCTCCAAACTGTTCTCTCCAGCTTTGAACCTCGCGAACCACTTCCTAGCCTTCCGTTCTTCAACCGTATCGTTGCCCCAAGGTCCACTAATCTCTGCGCGCCGCTTCACTAGCATTTTCCCGCACGCGTCATGAGTAGTAACTCGTTCCCGTGGCAGCTCCATCTTAGAGCAAGAGGCAAGTTGTATACCAGAGTGTCCGCTAGAACATGCGTAATTGAACGATACTGAAATCATTCAATTTTAAGTACTCCTGGTTTATAGATTTGGTGTTCATTGCTCTAGCGCCAAAACTTATAAAACATCATACAGTCCCCGTCTCTACCAACAGGACATATTACTACTTCCACTGTCTTACACTGACGTGATACAAGGGTTCCGAACTAATCAACTACGTAATATGTTGGGTGGAATCTCTACAGGGGCAGCTCTTGATTGCGGCGCATACTTCATTCACCATTGAAGGTACTTTTGAAGGTATCCCTCCGTCTGGGTCTGGAACAACATTGTTTCCGTTATTTATTTTACGAAGCCTATCGCCCCGATTCGATCTGAATTTAGTGGTCTTCCTTTCATAGCCATCTGAGTTGACTACTTGTTGTGACCAATTGTAGTGACTTCCATCTTTCTTTCTCTCCCGTGCAAACACTCCTAATTGCTTAGTAAATGTCTCGGACGAGCGCATTTTTCCTGTGTAAGACCCGAGAATAACATCAATGCACTATTATTTTCTCGACTTTTGTTATCATTGTGTAATGTGGCCGCTTTCGGAGAGGTGTAATCGAACGCTTTAAAATAGAAGCCAGTTCTCTGTAGATTCTTGTCGAGTGATAGCGAAAGGCGGCGCGGTGGGCTTTCAAAAAAAAAAAAGGGTTCAGCGCTCCGAGTCAACATGGAAGGGGATTCTTTTGAAGCATGTGAACCGTGGGGTGCACCTGGTAGAATGTTCATGATGTTTGGGAATAGAAAATGCCTCAAGGGCGGAGCAAAAAGTTAATTCGATCAGGCCTTCAAAGGTCAAAGCTTGTCAACATCGGAGCAAGTGTTCTTGCAGCGATTCCGACGAGTGATTTTGATCAACAGCCGTACGAGAACGTATTTTATATGCATAAAACCACAGCGTAAGCAAATCTGTAGGTTTCAGTGGCACAAAAGGTAGCGCATAACCGAATAGTTGGTGGTACAAGCTTTACACGGAAACAACACGCCTTTCGAGCATGTTATCGCCGAAGTTCCACCGATAGATAGATTGTGGTGTTTAGGAGTGGGAAGTGTTTCAAGAGCAAGACAAATGCAATTCGATCAAGTCTTTATCAATCAAGAATGTCATACCATTCGTTTCGAGTGTTTTCTCGAAACCGCGTTCAAACTTCAGTATGCCTGATAATTACTTTCGATTCATGCATGTGGCCTGTTATGGACGCCTATACAGTGTAATACACGTGTTTCGCTTTGCAGCCTCGTCAGCTGCACTGTACCCTTCGTCTTAAACAAATTCCTCTTGGGGAAGAACCACGTTACAAAGAGGAACCGAAAGCGCACTATTTACACGCGCCGTTAATTGAAAAATATTACCAAACGGGTAGTCGATTCGAGTCAATTGTTCTTGGCAACTCTGACTTTGGTGATTTTTCTTGCTGTGTGAAACACACTACATGTAAATGAAAATTGATTACGGAGGCTTCAATGCCGTATTAATTTGAACTCCACCCAGATTAGTGGAGTGTTGAGAATCTGCTACACGGGACTTATGGTTCTGCTCGAGCACGGAGTTATAAAGTTTCTTTATAACAAGAAAGCAAGTTCTAATATTACAAAATAACAGCAATCTAAAATATACAGCTATTGGAAGAATGACGCAATAATACGATGTGTCATCAGCGTAATACTGCCATACAATAAACTAATTACCAAACAATAAATCGTTAACACAAATGTATGCCGATCAAGTGGAGAGAGGACGAGGACGACTTCGCTGATGACGATTGCCTCCACTGTTATCTGCCTTCTTATCGAACCCTTTGATTGACCGTGATGTACTGTTTGCGGTATGACACGGGACGTCGGTTGGGTTTGATGTAGACAGGTTTAGTGGGCTAACGGCGCTTGACATATTTTTGGTAGGATACGGTGGATCAGTGGCTTGGTTCAGCGGGTCAAAAGCTGCGTGACATACTTTTGTTGAGATATGGTGAGTTAGCTGGGACTTGTTATGATACGGCTGGGTCAGATGGCAATTCTACTTCGTGGACATGTCAATTTGTCAAATGCTGGGTGTTATATTGTCGACTTGTTGACACTGCCTGTTTGGTGATTGTATCACTTAACGGCGCGTGTAAATAGTACGTCTGCGATTCCTCTATGTAAGGGGATTCTCCCCAAAGAGGGATTAGCTAAAAACGAAAAGTACCGTGCAAGTGAAGAGGGTGCAAGGCCGAAACACGTGTATTGCACTGTGTGAGTGGCTATAGTAGCCCACATGCATGGCTCGGAAATTATTATCATATCAGGAATGTTTCGGATGCCGTTGAGTTTTGTTAACAGCAGGAGAAGTGTTGAAGTAAGTGTTCTGACGTTCGTGATTTAAGTCAACGACATGATTACTAGTTGCGCAAGAAAATGTATGAAATGTATAAAATAACAGGGCCAAAGACGTACAGGCTTCCGTGGCGCAATAGGCAGCGCGTTCGGCTGTTAACCGAAAGGTTGGTGGTTCGAGCCCACCCGGGAGCGCAATGTTTTGGAGCATGTCATCGGCGAAGTTTTACTTGCAGAAAATTTGTGATGTTTGGAAATGGAACGAGAGGAATAGAAATCTTTTTGATTAAGTCTCCATTGGTCAGTATTGCTCGCAGGTTTGGGTCTTGTCAGCATTACAAGTCATTGTGGGGTTCCTGTACCCTTGAGCAATTTCAATCAATAAAATGAGCACAGCTTTCGCGAGGGTTTGTACAAGATGTAACAAATGACAATGCTGAAATTAAGCGAAATTCCGTGGCACAGTGGGCAGCGCGTTCGCTTGTTAAGCATGGGGTTTCATGGTTCAATTCTGCATTGGAACCGAGTGCTTTTCGAGCATGTCAACGGCAAAGTTTACCTAGTAGGAAGTTCATGTTAATCGGAAACAATTAAAAAACAAGAACAATTGAATTAAAGCATCAGAGGCAAAAGGGAGTGTTATTTGATCAAGTCCTCACTGATCACAGATGTCTCGAACATTAGCCAGTCTTGGAGACATTAGAAGAAGAGTAAAGAAACATGTTGTTAGATTAATTCTTCTAAGTAAGGTTTTGAAAATTACTCGAATCTAAATGTATTATCAGGTCTACTAGCCATAAACAACCATGGTGAACTTGCCACTCAACACACGTGTGGTGTGACATTATCGTCGTTCAATTTATTTATATGTAAAAGGATTGGCTCAAACGAGAGGCACCGTGCTACTGATGAGGCTGAAAGGCCGAAACACGTATCTAGCACTTTATAGGTGCCATAACAGACTTCATAAAAGTTTAAAATACGTTATCAGATTATAGGAGTCAGTATAGTCTAATATAATGTTTTAATCCTTTCAGAAGCTGGTAGGCATCTTTAGTAGCAGGCGAAGGTTTCGGCGTTCTCGCACGCCTCATCAGTACCGCATGCCTTTCGGTTCACCAATAGAACTAATGGTAGCGACGCCGAAGATGTATCACTCCACGTCAATTGCGTCAAGTTGTCGGAGTGAAGCGAAGGGCATGTGATACTGATGAGGCGTGCGAGAACGCCGAAACGTACGTTTATAATTGGCGATGCCACACCAGACCTCTGAAAGACTTCATCTATCAAGCTATATTGAACTCTCAAGCAAGGTCTCATCATAGCCGATTGGAAGTATAGCACACTTGCACAAATCTGTGATATTTAGTGCCACTGGGAACTGTGCCATACATTTTCGATCTCATATTAGATTCCGTGCGCATGTTAGATCATTATTGTAGGAAATCACTTCTCCACAAAAAAAAAACATCCTTTCCGTATATTTTCAGTCAAATAATTCGCTTGTATTCACACATAAGAGCTCAAATATATAATACACTCTGCTTAGAACTAAATATGTGAGTGAGAATGTATGGAAAAAATCCCCATTGTTACTGACTGTCGTGATTATTTTATACGTGATTCTCTGCAGTCAAGCTCTTTTGTATGCATGAAGCCATGTATCCGAGTGGAGATATACGGGAAAGGTATCCATCGGCAGTGAATATCATGATTTCTAAGGTGGGACCCCTACAGCAAATTCCTAATGTATGTATAAAATCAAATATTGTGAAAATGTGCGGGAAAGTCCCCATTGGCACTGAAAGCTCTGAATATCACTGATATTCTATAGACGTATTATCTACAAGTAGTCTCTGTATTAGCATAAAACCAAATATCAGGGTTGAAATATACTGATAGGATCGCCATCGCCACTGAATACAATGATTTCCCTTAGACTTCTTTTCCCTACGAGCTCTAATATATGCGTAAACCACCAACACGAAAGTGATCATTGGTCTACTCTGTGTGTGACATTTACATTCTCTCGAATGTTGATCAATAGCAGAACCTCTTCTTTCCAGTATTGCTTTTTTGATGCTTTATTTGGATACTTGGATACTTGGACGGCTCATCTTCACTAGTAGTGCGAGCCGCAGCATAGTTCCTGTTCATCTCTCTCTCGCGCAGTTGCCGTCTGTAGCAAAGGCTGTTCAGTGGTTATACTGAGTAGTTTAGGTCATGCGGGACTTTATTAGATACTTCTGCACCGAACTCCATGTCTTGGAATGCCGTTTATCTTTATAATAACACTACAACAATATCAATAGGCTATAAAGGGGGATTACAAATAGTGTAGACGGCAGAATAATGGGTAAGCTAATACCAAGCGGAAGAAGAGCAAGCTAAGTGAAGCGTAGAAATAATCTCCGATCATTCATATACACTTCCTCAAAGGGCGGTTTTAGCCTTGCTTCAAAGTAGGCTTCATGTGGGGCGTGGGCCACTGACGAGGTGAGCGAATCCCCCGAAACACGCGTGTATGGTGCTGGCGTACCAACCTCGGGTGAAGCTTTAAGCATTCTTCAAAATTTATCGAATGTTTATTGCGAGGATTCAAAAACAGTCATTGCTATGGATCTGTTTTCTTCGTATTATGCGACGGTCCATCTGTCGCTCGCTATCGGTGTAATCTGGATCATGAAAGTGTTTCGAAGACTGAGCTGTGCAAACCGGCTCGAAGTTGGGAGTGCCGATTGACTTTCAGAAGACTTCGTTCAAGCGTCTTGTGACTGACGGGCAGATTTGTCCGTGGTTGTAGTATCAGCCCGCTACTCTACTGCATCAAACCTAAGGAACGATGTGTACCAGCTGAGTACACGAATGTTTGGAGCCCATTCTCGCTAGGCACAAGCCTTTTCCTGGGCATTTGGTTATTAATTTGAAAAGTACAGATCTCTGCAATTTCAAACACATGTTTGATTTTTGAGGACGACTTTTTTTACGCTGTCACGGCGAAAAAAATTATGTTCCGCACTCAATTGCTTCATTTGCCGATTAGCGATTCGATATGGCTTGTCACCGAAGTTTCACCAGTCATTCGATAGCTCAAATCTCAAGGGTTTTACTACGGTAATCGCTTTTTTCTCTGAAAACTTACCATAGAGCGGAAAAGAGTGGAAAAATATCAATTTTCACGCCCAAAATGTTACGCCACCGCTTGGACTGTATAGCTGACTTATTATAATTATAGATAAAGCTTGTGCGTCAGAGGTTTCTCATCGTCACATGGAATATCAAAGCAAAACCTTTACGGCAGTTTCCTTGATATAATGAGCGACTACTTGTCTTGAAGATCTCTAATTTTCATCGTTAATACCACAGCCTTGTAAAATAAGCAGCTTTCAAAATAAGCAAATTTTCAACACTTTAGGGCATTTGTATCACCTTTCTTGCAGGAATGTGGCCTGAAAGCACATCTTTTGCGACTAGACACCTCTAACAGAAGTCTGTGTGGAGGTTATTCTAGTATGTAGCTGGAGTGGTGTAGGAGGAGCGCGTCATCTAGGGTACTTCCATTCACTCCCTATACGGAACTTTCCCACAAAACTCATACTCAAAGAAATGAAGGTTTTTTACTCTTTTCAGACATTGTAGCAGTCATTCGATAGCTTAGATCTCAGAAATTTCAATGGTGTATCTTGTATCTGAGAGATCATTATATCACGTTGTAATAGTGGCTTTTAGTTTTCCAAAAAAGCATTTGTTGCGCTGTAACGCTGTAATCGAATTCCGTTCCACATACGACGCGCATACCACACAGTATGTGGTCGAATTTCGCAACATTGGCATCAATCCATCGCTTTTCAGTAACCATTCGACAGCTTAAACTCGAGGATTCTAATGGTTTTGATTGCCATATAAAATCAGGCTTCTTAGCGAGCTGTAACAACAAGAATAAATTAGTGTTGCACAATTGAGTACCATGTGCTGAACACGGCTTCTATGTCTACTCGACAGCGCAAATCTTAGCGACTTCAGTAATATGATTGGTTTTGGGAAAGACCTCTTATTGCGTCGTTACAGCAAAAAAAAGACTGAGTTTCGCACTCGGGGCCGTATGGATCGCGCAACGCAACGCACACGTGGCGTGCGTTGCACGTCGAGTGCAAAACCCTATATTCTTTTAACTGTAACAGCAGACTCAAAAGTCTTTTTTGGAAATAATATATCATTGAAATCACTGGAATCTGTGCCATCAAACGCTTAACGTAAGTCTGAATGAAAACGTAGTGTCTACCGAAAGATGCTTGAGTGTGAAATAAATTTTTATTTTCATTTTTACAGCAAAAAATAAAATCCATATGAAAAATAAAATACCTGCTTCAAATTTGCGAAATTCAGATGTCGAATAATTACTAGACGTCAAAGATGAAAAAATACGTTTTTTTGATTATGGAGTGTGGATAGGGGAGAAGTGATTGAGAATACTTCTTTATAAACACTTTTCTGACCAACAGTTTGCTATGCCAAAAAGAGCGTATTTTCCAGGCACCATTCTTTTAATCGCCATAGATATGTCTGTGCTACAATCAGCTCTCATAGTCGCACATGTAGAGTACGTAGAAGTCGAATGCTTTCTTGTCTTGAGCCTCACGTCTTCTCGAACACTTATCTTCACAAAGAGTAGGATAAGATTCTGGATGACAGAACCTTTACGACCATTCATCAACTATCTCTTCGTCATTGTCCTCTTCATGTAATTTGGCACAATTCATGCAATAATGGCCTGACAGTTTGAGGTGTACCTTTTATCGAATCTAGGAAGGTCGAATTGACTCGCATTTCCTCAGCTGACCACTTCCGAATGCACACTTTTAGAAGAAGTGAATTTTGACTGACAACAACGAATAAACGAAAAATGTGCATTACTGACTAGTTTCCCTAAGCACTTCTGTGGCCTGCTGCACCGAGTTTTTCCGTATGCAAAAGTATTCGACTCGTCTTCGCGAATACAGATCATAAATGATTCGTAGTACTGAGCATCGCGTTTGCATTCAAGCGATGAACGTGGAAGAGGATACCCTTAGAAAGCAGTGGACGAGCAGGTCTGTATTTATTGATGGACAACTACGACCACCTGCACGTGATCATTTTGGAGTCATTTTTAGTTCTTGAACTTGAGAGAGGTGAGTGGAATCGCCTTGGGATCAATTAACTAAGAAAATACATAGAATACGCGAAATAAGTCCATGTACAGCAGCTAAGGTTGTGACGCCGAATAATGCTCGTAGTACGGAAAATGCCCACTGTTTTTTGATATATAATAATTGTGATGATTTTTGGGTACTGTTTATAATGAAAATTATTCAAGTCTCGAAAGTTTTATCGTAGTGTTCTTTGCACAACTTATTACGTTTGATTGAATGTTAAAGACACTATGATTGCATAATAGACTAGAGCTATGCTTGACACACACAAGTTTCACTTTCTCCAAAAGTATATGAGCGAGTAGAGGAAATTGTGCTGTGTCAAAGTAATGCTAGAAACCCCAAAAAATACTGCAAGACAGAGAAAAAAAACCTAATCAAACAACGAAAATCGCGCAGCACTGCGCAATCCATGCTGCGCACGTTGGTTTATGTAGCCGTCCCATAGAGGTTCAAGAGCACTGGGAGGACTATCAAATCGAAAAGTGAACACAGAGCGTGGAATGTGATATTTGGCCGGTGACTTCCTTGAGCAACTCGTATACGGCACATGCTTCTACCCTTTTCTTCTTAATTCCTCCTTCATGTTATTCCCCATATTCAATGGACGCTCAAGGTTACACATAGACAATGGTCTCCGTGACCAAAGAACCACCAGTTCTATTCGTTCACCTTTCCACCTGGATAATTCATGAACTGGTCTTCGTCCTGTTTACGTAGCTCAATCTTTTACCCCGCTTCGTTGAGGTTATCGAGCATCGTCTTTGCTTTAGTGGTACAATATGACAAGATTATAACACGTTTTGAGCCGTTAGGTCTAGTACTATACAGGCGCCTGTTACGTGCTATCGGGACTCATCAGTAGTACTTTCAGTGTTATTTGAAAGATGCGCGAAACGAAGGTGTGATAGGAATTTTCACTAATATGTATGCCTTTCTTGTCCTAATCGCGACTCCATTATTTATTAAAGTGCGCCAATAGTATTGGCGATATAGTGTCGCCTTGTCAAACATCTTTTCCGATGGTATGGTGAGGGGTCGACGGAAAAGTATTTTTATGCTGCAATTTCGACAGCAGTCAGCTAATGTTCGTAAATAGAACGCATACCTTGACACGAACGTTATATAGCTGTATTCTCGAAATAACTACTATCTCAATAATATACAATCTATAGCCGACGAGATGCGAAAGTTTGGTTGACGCATCATAACTATGTCCGATAATCGATGCGGTGGAGAGAGGACCGTCGGCCGACCGCCATTTTCCCTCCATCTCCATAGGCAATCGTCATGTCATTATTCTTGTTGTCAGTTTACATGACTCTCTCTCCTGCTTTAGCGTTGTTTTCATAGACTGACTCTTAATTATAGGCTTTAGCGGCTTCAACTGTTGATCGCATGTCGATTGTCAAACTGCTAGGTAGATCCATTGTGTTATCATCATCGTACCTGTCTCTCATTCATGGCTCATTGCCTTGTTCACATTGTCACGTTGCATTGTATCAGATGAATCGTCATCATCGTTCGTGTCCTTCACTTAGAGATCATCACCTTGCTTTATCACGCACATCTCTCAAATGCATTGTATGGAACGCACTAATGCTCTCTGGGACTCTGGTTAGATGGAAGGACTCATCGTTCTTTGTTACAGTCTTTGGCTCTTTCAATTGTGTTGTCTGATTGCTGAGTAGATCTAATGTGTAATCGTCATAGTGCATATCTCTTGCTTATGGCACTTTTCCATATCATAGCACGTTGCTGTCTGACGTCTCTTACTTACTCACACTCTTTCGCTATTACTCGTTCGCTTGCACTCTCCCTCTCCAATCACTCTTCGTAAAAGCCAGTTAACAATCACATGAGGCTACTGAACCACCACTTTAGCATATTCACAGTTTATCACAGCTATCATTCGTTTTCGCATATTACCGTACTCGCCGTTACTGTTGCTATTGTTCGATGTGTGTATAATAATTTTATGTAGGTAAAGGTCTAATTACCCAAGTTTGAGGTAGATCTACTTCGGATATTGGGAACTCAAGCCAAACAACCAAAACACGTCAACAGGTGTGCATTCGAATTGGCTCTCAAATGTTCTTCCATCATAAGTAATGATCATTAGAGGAGGCATACGGTATTCGCGACGATTTTCAACAACACCTGACACGGATCGGATGTGATTCATGCAACAGAATCACTTTCGAAATCTTGCTCGCTCAACTAGGTGTGCCTCATCCAAGATCTTCGATCTACGCAAAAGAATGGTTTTCGTGGAGAATTTGTAAAATCACTAACAAGCATATTGGATGGTAGTTGCAAAGATCCATTCTGCCGACAAACCTAGGTATGGACGACTGTGCGTGAAGTTCTCCACCGATCTGGGATTTTTTTCTTCTTGATTTTTGGAGAAGTGATACTATTCGGCACAGGTTTTGGGTCCATTGAAAGTCAGCTCATAGTCTGCGGTCGACCCTCCTTTCATCTGCCAGTTGGACGAGGAGAGGACTTTGTTGAGAACATCCTCGTCGGACACGACTTGTCTTGGTTTCTTGGGTGATGACAGTACTTCTTTTCCAGCTTATGGCCGAATTGAATCTTCGCACGCAAAGGACGATGATCAGATCCCGTAAGCAATGCAAGTACTAGTGAGATGTCAGATAGGCACCGTTTTTGTTTGTAAGTATATGATCGATCTCCGTATGAGTCGCGCCAGTTGGAAACTCCCATGTCCATCGGCGCTTTTCTCTCTGCTTGAGAAGTGAGTTTACATGGAAAATACATGCCACGAGAATCTCACGAGATGGTCTTCTCATTTCGTTCTTCCATTCCGGATTTGTTTGCCCTGTTATCAATTTATCTGGCAGTACTTGATCTGGCAGTGATCTCCATTAACGAATTTGTAGAAGGAATTTTTCTTGCGGATGGTCTTCTGTACTTGTTGTAAACGCGTCTATTTCGTTTCCATCAATTGCACAAAGTTGGTGAGTAGCTGTTAATTATTGGTTTTTATCTGCCGATGAAGTCGAAGACGAAAAATAACCATTATAAGATTTGTACAAAGTGATTAGATGGAAAATGCATGGGTGAACGACAAGGCCAACGCCTCTTACTTTTCGTGGCGGAAAATTTGCTCCACGAATGACGAGAGCTATGTTGTTTAATTACTTATGCCGGTCTTCATGATTTCCATTTAGTATAGGGCTGTTACATGGAATTTTTGCGGCCAGTAACCTCAAGTAGTGCATATAGATCGGCGTCTAAAAAGAGTGTTCTGTTGTTATAGAAGCATTGCAAGAAGCAGTCCCTGACGTGTCGCATACATGATCGTTTTGTCCTTCTCCAGTGACGCGCCACTGGACCCGAAATTTTCTCACCTCTCCCGGTCATTTCACAGCCCGACATCGTAAACGGGAGCACCCAGTGTGCAGGATACTGTGGCGAAATTTTCTTGCTGAATTAACTTTTTTCCCTGGCATCCCAAGGTCAGTCTATCCACAGTTTTCCTCACGTCACCACGTTAGAGCAGTCGTTGGTACTTGTAGATCTGAGGGAGATTACCACTGTGCGATAAATAGGTACCAAGACGGCGGGAACTTCTGGTACTTACTTTCAGCTTGTCTTCTCGGATGAGAGTGAGGGACTACTTTTCGGCTTGGGAGATCTGCGGGCAAGGGGGATGGGGGTTACATTACTCGCTGTATGTAATCCGACACTTAGAAACACCTCCCAGTTGCGATGAGGAGGTAAATCATTTGGCATACTTTGAGCCACATAAAGCAGCAAATCAGGTATTTTGCTAAGATTCAATATGAGGAGATGGCCCCATATCACTTACTTCGTAGATGTATTTTTTCCGGAGGAAAAGTCAATGAACTAGATGAATATGTACAAAACTACCAATAAAACGATACAAAGATGTCAAAAGATAACACGTTCAAAAATTCTCCAGAACTTTTGCTCTAGTAACAAAAGACGCCTTACTCATAGCGGGAGCGCGTGCTACCACTACATCACCGAGCCCACCGCTTCGCTACCACCTTCTTCGATATAATCCAAGTACCTGTGACGGACTTGGTCTGGTAAGGGTGATACGCGGGTTCAACTCATGTCCAAGGTCGAATATTTTGCATATTACTCAGCATTCTTTCGTGTATTATTCGTAACATAAGCGTTTAAGAGCAGTTGTTTCATTCGCTTCAGTGATAGAGATGTGGATCCGTGAATGATGGCAAAAAAAGCATCATCAGACCTGGGAAAGCCGGATTCTGATATGAAGTGATGAACGCACTACAAAATTTAGAGAAGAGGTGCTTCTGAGAAGGCTCGGGATCATTACCCTGCATTGGAAGTGCTCTCGAAAGCTTATGCATTATATTCCCTCCTACAGAGATCCACTCAGTTTACATCCACATGCTCCACTTAACAATTCGTTGTCTCGACGTAATGTGGCAAGTGGAAGGAAGTGTTTCTGGCGCACTTTTTCCATGTGAAGATTTTTTTTTCATCGGAAGATACATCAACAGTCAAAACTAGTCAAGCTAAAAGCACTTTGAAATTTCTTTCAGCAAGCGCAGGAGCAGCCGTATTATGGCATGAATCGACCTCATGGTGTTATTTTGCAAAAAACTAACAAAGATCCATACCTGCAACAGGATGAATCGAGACTTTGTTGAAAGCTTCTCCGGTTGACGATCCGATTGTGACATGGTGCAAAGGAGAAGAGATGTAGAAAGCGTAATGGACCTGAGTTATTACAAGCGAAAGGTCGCCTTGAATTGCATGATGAGCAGCAGTTCAGCACTAGCGAAAGTTGGTGATCTGTCTATTCGTAGCACTTGTCCAGAAGAAATAAATTGTAAAATTCTTATGTCTGAGATAATTTGTCTTCTCAGCTAGCTGCCAATAATTTGCTGCAAGTATTTAATAATGGCAAATTTCGCATCAGTAACATCAGAAAACATCAAGATGATTTCAGCACTTTTTGAATACGAAATGTAGGTGCTGTTTCCCGTGTAAAAATACGTTTTTTGGATGTACATTCTTCTGATGGAATTCATCAATCTACTTCAATATGTACAATGCAAGATATATGGATTATGACAGTAGCCTGACATTTTCAATTGCCTATGTTGTGGTGCGTTTCTACAAAAATAGATCTGCGATCAACTACATTTATCTTTTTTGAAATTTGCAGTTTATCCGTAAGAACTTCGCAGGCGTAATTAATCTTTGCCTCTACAACCGCTCTGTAAGACAGAGGCATTTCTAGGTTGTTCGTGTGATGTTGGTTCAAGCCCTGCCTAACGCGAAATCCCTGCACATTACTCTACATCGATGGGTGCATTTAAACATCATACCACTCCTAGAATCAATCAAATAAAAACGAATTATATTTGATCATCTGAAGATTAAAACCTCAAGTATCAGTTGAAACAACGCTCCATATGTTCGAAGACAAACTCCAAATGTTTGTAGGGATTTCATGCGAAGAAACGAATCAAATGCTAGAATTCTGGAATACGCAAGGTAAAATGTGATGATTGGACGTTCAGATCATAAGAATTAAGTGAATACATCAATAGTTAATAGTTAAATATGCATACTATATGATATCGCATGTGTAAGCATGGGATGTGATCCTCAGTTTTCTGTATAAATCTTATTTTTTTCTCAATTACAAAGATCACATACCGTAATACAACTGACCTCAGCAGTTAACAAAAGTTAGGTAGCTTGTTAGCTTATTTCGTGACATTGACATGGCTCAAATAAATAAGTGGCTCTACCGTGAACTCAAAAGTTATGTCGCTGCGGAAAGCGCCAACAAAGCTGGGCAGAGATTTTGTAGAAAGTATACAGTGGCATTGATTTCACTGTGAGTGGTCGTACATCCTCACCAGATTCTTTCCTAATATCAAAAGCTTTGTCAACATCTATAGCTTACAACAAGTTTACCTGTGAATCTCTTTTACGTTGGTTTCACTAGAAAATCGTATTATGCTGAGTATCGCAACGTTCATCTTCATGAAAGGTTTATTTCAATTTTATTTTCGACAAGTCTGCAAATTTTTATTTTGGTTGATAGAATAAATTTTTGCGAAACTTCCTTGGTCATACAACAATAAAACATAGAGTAATTTCTATGAAACCTCCAGAGAAAGAACTTCTGTCAATAGACAAATAATCACATTACAAAGATATCGCACAAGAGTCTCACACTACACGGCCACGTGAAAAACCCCTTATAAGCACGCATTCTCAGAAATCCATCAATTCTGGATTTTTCTCACCAAATCTGTTGTTTATCTACACATCAAAGACAATGACATTGCCAATTTTGCAGTTAGTTTAGCATAAACATCTTCGACATGTTGGGAGCTCAGCGTTGAAGAGAGAAATGTCAAGATAACAACCGTGTTCTCAGTAAATTAGAACCATTGGTACGAATTTCAAGAGTACGTGCATAGCAGAATGACAACTAGAATGTTGAAAACTGTACCACATGCTGCTTTTTATCCAGGGAGGGGAGCGGCATAGTCACAAACCACCTTCAGCACGAATGTGCTGTAGATGGTAGCCGTGCGAATTGTTGGCCACGCATTCATAATCACCAGCGTCCAGGATGCTGGTCGGGTCTATGGCTAGGTGAGATGCCACCGAATGCACAGTAATTTCGGTCCGAATCTGAACAGCCACACTGCAGTAGTTATTTCTAAATTTTTCATGATCAAATAAGTGGACTCAAGGGTGATGAACAGCTACATCATAGATCTCAGATCACAAGTTTAATAATACGCATTTCAAGAGCACCAAAATTTTGCTCTCTTCAATTGTTCAAAAATACTCTGAAATAGTGTAATGGAAACTTTAGCAATACAATGTTAATGAGAAGCACGACACGAATGCGAAAGTACTGGCTGGTCTTTCTCAATTCAGGACAGAATTTCCTAGTAAAATGCTCACTTTACACCTGAAGGCTTCTATAAAATAATTTCATTACCGATTATGATACCGATATTGTATCACTATTATCACCCGTCGTCCCGTTGGTCATCTAGTGAGCGCTAGTATACTTAGTGCAGCCAGTGGTGCACTGCTCGCTCTATGAGTTCGTTAAGCATCATATCTACAGTTTTCGTAGTTCTAATAATCAGGTATCTGATTCTACTCCTTTCAACATGCGGAGGAATTCACTCGGCAACGCTTCTAATCCATCGGTTGTCGTCCAAACGCATTACGTGCTTGAGTCATGCGTGATATTCGACAGTTCGCTATGCAGGACTGTGTCTGCAAGTTTTGGTCGTTGGCATAAGTCAGAAATTCGAATTCTTTCTCATCCTAGCAGAATACGGAAGACTTCTAACATTGACCTTTCCACTTAACATTCAATGACTCCAAGTAATTCCTCATCCTGCTTACGTACCGACCCAAAAAGCAAAAGTCCAAGTTTTTCACTTCATACTCGAATTTTTGACTACATAACCAAAAGTGAAAGCAAATGAATTGTGGAATCATTTTTAAGCTTACTCGTATGCCTGGACGAAGCTGTATTTGAGCACCATCCTTGTACCATCGTAAATCTGGTCAGAGGGGACCCGTATGCTTCGCAGAAGAGCTTCAATTTGTATCCAAGACGAAAGTGCACCTTGAAGAAGCTGTGTCGTATAATGCGCGGACCCTGGAAATCACAGATTTTATACCGATTTTTTTTCGTGAGATTGGAATCCATCTTCAACTTGTAGTTTCCTCTAACAGCGTCTTCTTTCTAGGTGTGAGTGCTCAACGCTGTAGCGAGAAGTGCCCTCGATACATGAAAACATCAGTGTCTTGATTCTACGCGTGGGCTCATAAAGTCCTTCATTTAACCGAGTTTGGCAGTTGGTGCCAGACTGGTCTAAGAAGGTAGAAACACTGACTTGACACATTGATAGATTAGTACGAGTCATTGTATGAGCTAGTTATGCATTTCATCATCCCTGCGAATTTTGAAGTCATATACATAGCGCATTCTCCTAGGGCTGATTAGGACCGAATGGTTTATCCTTCATTGTTCATGACTGAGCATAATATTCAACACAACAATCATGCTCATGAATTACATCCAGAACTACCACGATTTGAAGCAATTTGCAACTAGAAAAAAGAATGCTTCTTTGCTGAAGAAGATGGACGACAAATCAATGGAACAGTGAAAGTCATGTACTAACTGATTCTTTCCTCTAAACTCAACGTCATTCATTTTCATGCTGACTTTTTTCGCCTGAATCAAGAGTGAAAAGCTGTACATTATGCCCGCTTTATTTCTACAAAACGACCTTAGCTTGTTAATTTTAGTAGCCTCGCGATGACAACATGAAACTTTGAGAATTAGTGAAGAATAGCTTTCATATTCGATGGTCAGTTAAAAAGGCTCACGGGTTCTTTTTGATTAAGAGGGAACAATTAAAAACCGATCTCATCCCCTGAAGAAAAACTTTTCATAGGAGTGTTAGTAACCATTCGAAGACTGAGACTCGATGCTACAGCCCCAGGTCGCCACTTTCTCGAGACGTTGTAGAGTTCAGATCAAAATCATTTCGTCCTCACCTCTCCTTCATTTTTTCACGCATATACGCTGAAGCTAAAATTCTGTGTAGAGTTTTCGTAGTATCTTAGTCCAAGCATTTTATCTAGAGTTTCTTTCGAAGCGGAGAAAGAATTCTAATTGACTAACAGAACATCGCTCGTCCCGTTTCGTCGCCCCGCCCCTACGAGGCTCCCGCCTTGTCGGATAGCCTGTAAGCAACGTTACCAAAAATGTAGAACTTGATTTTATTTTCCCTACTAAATCGTATTACCAAAAATAAGCACATAGCCAGAATCAGAAAACATTACATTAGCAGACGATTACTAATAGTCCACAGAATGAGCTCTGTCCGGCGAGATTTCAAGCACAAATCAAAAGTACCAAAGGAGATTGAAAGATCAAAAGAACTTTTCGAAAATCAAACACATCATTGAGTTCTTTGAAGCTTGTGCTATAGTATGAGTACTAGCACTCTGAGGAGGGAGTTTTGTCCAGCGAGATATAAGCGCGATAAGAGAAAAAAACAAGTGGTTTCTATGAAGCATGATTTTATTTTGAATTTTACAGCGTTGTAAAGGGATATTTTCGTTTCCTCTCCTAATCAGAAAGGACCGGCTTAGAAAGCATTCCTCTGATTTAGAAGGCGTCAGGCACAGATAGAACAGAAATCGCGGCAGTCCATCTCAGGATTAAAACGTAAACAGAAGAACTCAAGAAGTGCATTTTGCACGAACTGGTACTTCTCGATAACCTAAAATCTTCAATCTATGTCGCTACTTGTCGCGGCGTGCATGGAGCCGTGCTCCACTTCCAACCTTTTCCGGCGGTCAACGGAGAGCGCCACAGTCAGGTTATCCTCGATACTGTAAGAAATTTTGCTCAACCAGTATTCTACGGCGTTCAAGAAAAAGAGGAAAACACGAATTGAATGCTAGAAGCACTGGGATCTGCGCAGGAAAAAAGACTTTGTGAAGACGGATTCTTAAAATGACAAAGTATGTTAGTACCCTCAAAAGAAGCTTGTAAATAAATTTTCCTTCAAGGATAAAAACAGAACAAGTATGTTTCAGTGAGAAGTGTGACCCACTCCTGCACATTTTTAGCATAGTTCTTCTGAACTATCATGCTTTTCAGTCTCGCATTATGAAATCATGAAAAACATTTGAAATGATAAAAAAGAAGTAAAAAAAGTCAAGACTTTGGTGATTTAAAAAAAATGCCAAAAAGGCAAAAGAATTTGAGTAAACGTGTTCAGACGTTTTCGTCCTTGGAGAAGTGAAGCTCATCGTCGTTGACGTGATGATAACGAGAAGCGTTGGAGAAGTAGACGAGCGTCAGTATCAGATAGCTACGCATTTCGTCGTCTACATGGACAGAAAATTCGGTAGATATGATAACTGCAGGGAGGCTGACACTGGAAACTGTAACTATACATTTGATAATAAAATTAAGTCTACAGTGAAATCGAGCAAAATCGCAGTTAGAACTTGAAGGATGTAATCTAATGAAGAAAAAAACAGAGGACTGATAAAGTTATACGAACATGCCCAATATTTAGGCTTTGTTAGACTAATAATATGAATACCAGAGAAAATGAGAAAGACATCTATAAGTCTATTTTTCCAGAGTTGAAGTTAAAGTACTGTTTCGTTTAATCAGTTGCAGTCGAATCTGACTTCCAAACTGACAGATGCGGAATGATTAATAGATTATATTTGAATTTCGTAAATTAGAAACTAATCAGCAGTATTCTTGGGAAACGCAAAATCCACTGAGCAATTCTTAAGAAACGACAATACTCTGACCAGAAACCAGTAGGATCCGAATCTTATAATAGGCAAAGTAGTCTCTCATCCACCGTCAATCACAGTGCGGCATTAGATAAATAGCTATTTGAATACCAATGACAGTGCCAGATAGGAGTCTAATCGAAACCAATCAGCAAACGTAATGATTGCAAGAGTAACTGTTCACATACTTTGAAATGAAAGTCGGTTTAGTGAGTTATAGCTGCTCACATTAACTACAGCAGTTTTGTGACATGTTCCTAAAATTCAAAAGAGATTGCTTCGATTTGGATACTCTAGCCAAACAATGGCGAGGGTCGCAGCGCTATTTCGGCCGTCATCATCATCATCAAACCGATGGCAGCGCGCTGAATACTCAATGAAGGAAACGAGCTAGCCCACGTACACAAAAAGTCATTCCGTTCAGAATCTCCGTATTCTCATCATCCAATTTCTGGAGCCCATTTCGGCTTCTCATTCCTCTTCTATATTCGACTTTGTTTATAATTTAGACAAAAGTGGAATCATCTCATTATAAAACTAACTAGCAAGGTAATAGCGTTTTAGCAAGTACACCAAGAATAGAAGACCGCATTTCGGAGAAGAAAGATCATTTGTTACTTACGATAACCTATGAGCAAGCAGAATCCACTAGATAGATAATCTAAAAGCAATTATTCTACACGGGCATTCATAATTGCACTCTCCGGAAATTGCATAGCTTTCAGTAAACATTAGGATAATTCTCATCTACAATATTTTGGTCCGCAAAAAGTCGAGAACCCATTTTCTTCGTAGAATTATTAGCTCTAGCTGCAGAATGATCAGTCAGTTCACTCTAACTATTCAATATATTTCGTTGAATCAGGGAGAAGTAACACACAATGTGTATCAAGTTTTAGAGCTCCCCTTATCGATATACCTGCCACGAATTCCTTTCGATTTCAACTCTATGAAATCGGTAGTTGACAGACGAAAAAGTAAACAGTCTCTTTGGATTCTACACCCATGTTTGTTTAAGAACAAATTTGGAAAGACAATCACACGCTTCAGATAGAAAATTAGCGATTATAGTTGATACCTATGATATGCTCACTCGATTTGTCAACATATTTGACTACATTTCTGTTTGAAGGAGCTAATGGGATCTCATGAAAGTCGTGCATAAATCTACACTTCTCAGTTTACTGAAATTCATACTGCTGGAATGACCACATTATATGTCATATACATGCCGCCAAGTTATAATCTTCATTCCGTGACTTTAAGAAAATTTCCGTATTCTTGGATAAAAGCTGATTGAGGCTATTTATTTCGACTAAAATTACGTCTTATTTGAGTATTATCTTAAGCAGCTTAGAAAAGAGACGATCAAGATGATCGCTCATCCTACACTCCTGAGTCGTGGTTCTAAAATATGACGACAAGATACTCTTCTATGAATAATAGAACGACAGATTTGAAAGCTTGAAGAATTTTTTATGACTTCAAAACGGCATCCACCTTCTGATAGTAGCAAAAACAAAATGCTACAGATGCATGCTTTTCGGATTTGCAAATTTTTTTTTGATATTTCCAAAACGCTTTGTTCTCGGTTGGAATGTAGTACTGCTCAAAAAATTTGGGTATTTTTACAACTTAAGCAGCAATACAATAATGAATTGAAAGAGTCTACATAAAGGTGAAACATTTAATATTTGTGATGACTGTCGTTTGAATAAGGAGTAAGGAAGAAGAGTGCAACGTGTATTAGCGTATGAATGCATTTGACATTTGAATGCAATTGACGGCTTTTAAGAGCACGAACACCCTCGAGGCTTAAATCGGATCAACATTGTCGAAGTCGAGAGTAGCGCTGAGTTATTAACCAAGCACATGTACCATGTATGCTGTGATTCCACATCATATTTGAGTCTTTAAAGAAATTCCAGAGCCATTCAATTACTTCAAATGATATGTTGATCAATAGATCCAACTAGGGTACGGCTAGAGGTGCTCTGCAATGCCCAATACGTTTTACTCGTTTAAACAAGAAGCTGTGGAAATTTTTTGGAAGTTCCATTTTTTGCCATTTTCGTGTCATTTTTTATTGATAGTTTTTGTATATATTTATCTAATTCATCAATTGCAGCTTCAAAATGACTACAGAACAGTATGATTCGCTTATGTTACTCCGCCATTGTTGGTGAAAAGGTTTAACATTTTTAGAGCCGCGATGAAATTAATGACGGTGAAGGTGCTGGTACGGCGACTAAATCGACTGTGGGCAGATGGTTTTAGCGATTCAAAGAAGGTAATTTTGATTTCAAAGACGTGCCTTGTTCTAAACGGCCATCTGTTTAGGACGAATGTGACTTTCAAGTCGCTTTCGACGTTGGATGTTTTCATCGCACACTTGTGATTTGTCTGAAGAGCTTGGTGTTTTGCAGCGTACCGTTGTCAACAAGTTGTACCGATTTAATTTTGTCTAGAAGAAGCCTCGCCAGGACCCGTATAAGCTTTATTCGACAATCTGTCTCTTACGACTAATGCAACATATGTTGAGCGGCTGTCGATTTGAATTATTGAATAAGATGAAGAATCATGTCAAGAGTTTTTTGATTCAAAGGAGTCTGAATGATACTTTGAGCAGATCCGTAATCTTACAGAACGATGGCAGAAGGTTGTGGACAATGGTGGTTTATACTCTGCAGGGTAGTTATCGTTGCTTTTGCTTTATATATGCTCATAAAAACGAAACTTTCGAAATTTTCCAATACTTTTAGTTCATCCCTAGGTACTCCGAATCCACATTCAGGCCTTATAAACCGCGCCGCTTTTGAAGGGGGTCAAATTGATTCCAAGACTTGTTTAGAAGTGGATTCACTGGTTTTTTTTATACCTTTGTAGACGTCCGTATGGCATTATATAGGAGGAATATGCATTTAATTTCCCATCGCCCCTAATAAAGATCGATCAGCGTCTAAGACTGCCACGATTTTTGGACACTTTCGTTAATATTTGATTAGATTGATGATGGAGAGCGTATATGATTTCTTTCACTAAAGTTAATATAATACTGAAGTATAACCTTCATAGACCCGAAATAAGAGCAAAAATTGTTTGGAACATTTCTAAAACCGACTTACCTTCAATCATGAAACTGTCAGTCAATTATTCCTTCAATGTTTAGGCATACATTAATGAATAAAAGTTCGCAGTCGTGTCGGTTTTCTTTCAGTCCTTTTCGGTAAAGTTGTTTTCAAGGTAATGTTGCACTTTGTGGTAAATGCAATGATACTGACCGCTGCTGCATGGAATGCTCCGTGAAAAACAAAAGTTATCGAGGGAGATCACTATTATAAACAACCTTCCAGCATATACGGCCATGACTGAGTGAGGTTTTTCATACAAGCCTTGCTATCCTAGAACGATTTCATTCTAAAGAAAATGAAGGCGAAGATCCACAGCGGTAACAAATAGCTGTGGACAATCGACTCGTGTCGTCGATTCTGAACTAGACGAAGACGTTGAACATTAGGAGAATTGATGCTGTGTATCCGCCTCGTGGTATTACTTGAATCCGAAAGAAAGCTAATGTTTAGTGTTTCCGAGGTTAGAGGAAAGTCGGTTTTTACAAGCTTTCAAGATAATTTTGCTGTTTTAGAACAATTTGTACAGCACATGTACGAACAGCGCTCACGTAATGGATTCCCCAGAATTCACTATCGCCTGCACGAGTTTAACAAATGAGAGCGCAATAATGAGAGCTGTTTTTTTAGAAATCTTATGAAAACAGAAAGCTAAGGTCTGCATGACTTGAGGATTTAACAATACATCTCTTCAAACGAGAATCTCACCTTGTCAACATAAATAATTGTGCAAATAATTTTCGCAGGTCATTTGGTTGCTAAAGGTGCAACATTTGCCATCGACACTTGTCGTCGTGTCATTCATTGTCTGCAACGGAAGTCTAAAACTTTACTGTGTATATGCCGGTGACAATCTTATGATCTATTTGACAATGAAAAAAAAACATAATTTAGACAAAAGATAAATCGCATTGTCTAATATTATCGTGGTGTACATCTCCATCGACGGTCGCATAACAAAGTTGCACGCCAACCTAAGTAATAAAGGCATGCCTAAACAATTTCTAATGACGTCTATCATATATGAAGGAAGAGATTGTGAGAAACGTTCCTCGTATACTTGGGTGCAAAAGTATTAATAGAAGGAACTCAGGCGAACGAACTCTGAGCGACATGACACTGCGATACCCTTCTTCAGTATCGAAAAATTAGCGATATGAGGTTATTTTGTAGATGTCATTTCCAAAATGATCATTCCAGCACGAAGAAAGACTCCATCTCATTAATCTTTCGCAACGTGGCAGCGCTATTAAAAGATATCTGGAAGGAACACGCACGCACATAAATTTAGTGATACTATTTAGTTCAGCGCACGAGGGAAGGAGATGCATGGTAACGCTTACTTGTAATCAGTACGAGAATCCCTAACCCTTCAAATCAAAAATATCTGATGACTTCACATGGGCACACTTTTATTCTAATTTCTGATCTGAGGCGGGCACATTTCGAGTCTTACGTGAACTTCGTCAGGTGACCTTACATTCTGGAATGTAAACGAACAAAACGGTAGGTTTTTAGGATGATACCTAAATCGACTATCCAATAATCTCGGCATTGTTCAGTAATTCACAGTTTGTTCTTGGTAAATCCAATACGAGGATGTTATAATCAAAATCATTTGTTATAAGATGTACATTTGAAGCATCATACCACAGCTGAAAAGCAGTGAGAACAGCGATTTCATCTAGGTTGCGCATTTCGAATAACTGCAAGGACGACTTATTCAATGTTGATATGTACTAACCAGATTAAACCCGTTCAAGGTTTGTTGTTGACAGCTACGATAGTTTATATCGGAGAAAGGTGGTAGCAGAGCGATGATCTCGGTGATCATGGTAGCACTTGGCCTCGGTATGGGCGAAAAGCGGGTTTACTTCCCACCCGATGTCATCTGTTTTGCATACCACTCAGTACTCTTAGATTTACAGTCCATTTTATCAACGATTGTTTTGATGGATTTTGTCATTTCATGTATGGAAAGATAAAACGTCTTCAAAATTTAGTAGAAAGCTGTGGCGAAAGAACAAATGCTTCGTAAAATCAGGCGATCTGAGACAGTATCTAGGACTTATTTTGTCGCGAAAGGTGCATTACGAATCTATGTGATCTCTACCCGTTGGTCTCCACCTGAACGACTCAGTGGAGGACGTATAAGAAGCGGTGAATATGTTGAAGGTTAATTTTCGGCTTGATGCGATTGAAATCTGGTCTTAGTGATATTTTCTAATGAGCAACAGAGGTGTTTATCGAGCATGGCATTTATGTGCACTTTTAAAATAATGAAATAATTCTGATTTTTGGCCGTGGTGAAATGGACGTCGCACCAACAGCGACATAGCAGCTCCTCGAAACCGCACCTTTTGAGTAAGGTTTATTGAAATACATTTACAACTTCTTTCGACTTACACCTACTCCATAATGATTTCAAACGGCTTTTGTCTAATGCAACCAAAATAAGAGAAAAACAGTGAGTGAAGTCGTGCACCGTGTAAACGTAACCCTACTATACTTACGTTCATAATCCCACGAAAACACGCACATAGGAGATTTTATGCTTTCGAAAAATATGAAAGATATTTACTGAGTGGATTGCGAATCTGCATGATCTTCTTGGCTCTGATGAAAGCAAATTCGTCGAAATGCCTGCCATTGTACTATTGGTGGTGTGTATCATTGTACTCAATAATAAAACTATTTATAATCTCGCATCTGCTTATTTAGGAAGAACATTGAACAAAGATTGTATTGGCAAACAGAAAATAAATGATGTAATTGGAAGCTTCACTTTAATGACGAGATTTAAGAAAGAACAAAGCTGTCAGCTCTGGCATGGATAAAAGATGGATAACCAGAGGTTAGACAACGGAGAGCATTGGAGAACAGAATGACAAAAAAGCCGAACGGTGATACAGTGGCGATCTAATTGAAAAACAAAACTAAAACTACAACACAAAATGACTGCCAAACAGCTCTGCGGGATTATGGAGAGCTAGGAGAAATGACAAATTGAAGTTTCGTTAATACCGCAAGCACACCAACATCAACGATGAAGGGTGTCTCTTGCAAATACTCACTCTTTGGCTTCCTTTTCTGCAAGTCCAGAGCTTATTCGCTCATTCTTTCGTCTACTCAAAAATACGAGCTGAAAATGTTACAAGCACAGCAAGATTGACTGCGAGAACTATACGGATGTGCAATATCTTCTAAAAAAGCGCCAACGTGAAAGCTCTTGACACTGCCTGGCCCTTGTGCGGATGCGCCATGCATTCGTTTCCTTAGTGGCATAATAGCATTCGAATGCATAGTTGATTTATACAGGGATTCTGGAGTGCGAAACTACATTAGGATATGTCAAATCACTGTTTTTATTCTCATGCAAAAGTATCGCAATATTATTATATTGTTGGACTCTAGCTTGAGTGACGCTGCTATTCAGATGACCTTCCTGTACATTATAGTTCCGCACTCAACAAACCTCCACACCTCATAGATTACAATTAAAATCTGAGTATATACGGTGAAATCTGAAGCTATTTGACTTCTTGAATTGCCAGGGCCTTATTGATTACTGAATGGTAGTTCGCTAATTACAGATAAAGGTAATTAGCTAGCTCACATAAAAAATCATTCCGATCAAAGTCTCTAAGAGGTTTCACAGATGCTTATTTTTCCGTTTCTCCTTCTTACGTATCTTTCATTTGATTTCCTATTGTACAGCATATCCTTTAATTTGGTCAAGAGGCCCTTCTTACTCCGCAGTCAACGAAACCAGCGAAATAAAAGCACGTTTTCACATCTCCATCCGATTTTTTTCGAGAAATTTCCCTATTCACCAATCTAAAACCATGAAAGATTTCTGTCCTGTTAGAAAAAACCTCCTATTCGAGTACTACAAGAAGCTGAGAGAAAAGACTTGTCAGATGATCGGTTGTACTGATACTCTCGACTGGTAGTTGTGCCGAAACAACTCAATTCAAAATCTTTCTATAGCATAGAGAGTGGCACATAGAATGTCAAGCACTGAGTATCTTCAACAAGGATGACTTACGCTTTTAGAAGTGACGAAGAGAAATACTACATACATAATACTTATAAGAAATTCTGACAGTTTCCACGCTCCCTCTCATGAGTATCATGTCGAAGATCTTCGAGCAATGTTCACCCACAGTTCTTTTTCTCTCTCCTAATGTGAATGTTTGTATAGTTGGAAAACCTCTATATTTGACTGTTTTCTGAAACCTCGCTCAAAACAATACGGTCTGATAACGTATTTTGAGCTTTTCGTGAGGTCTGGTAAAAGAACCTATAAAGTGCTAGACACATGTACCAGGCTTTCAGCTTCCCCTATAGCACGGTGCCTATCGTTTGAACCAACTCCATGTAGTGGGGTATACTTCTACATATATAAAGGAATCGACGACGAATGTCTTACACTGTGTGCGCAAAAAAACTGTCTCAATGAAGGGCATCGTGCTACTGGAGAGGCTGAAGGATCGAAACGCGTGACTAGCACTTTATGAGCGCCACAACAGACCTCATGAAAGGCTCAGAATATGCAATCAGAAAATTCTTGGACTGATAGGTTTGTGGATAGGACTAAAGAATCTTTCAGAGATCCCGAAGTTTTTCGCAACGTAGGTAACATCAAAATATCAACAGGATAATCTTACGAAAAAGTATATTCGTGTCATATTTATTATGACTTTCAAAGGTCAACTTTACAAATGTACGCAAATAATGGAATAACACGGTAGTCGACGGAATAGCACTAGAATTATTTGACGAATAATGGTCAAAGAAACACTTAATGTACTTTCTTGATTCTTCACGACAAAACCGTCTATTGAATATGAAGTTTTAATGGTTCATCAAACAAATAATTTTTGAATGAAAAATTAGATCCGCCGGACATAGTGGTACACAGTGAATATGTTAGGTAAAACTCAATTACGAGATATTAAAAGGCAGTTCACAGTCTTTCTAAGAATGGCATAGACGCTATGCACAACCATACCAGTTCCGTTTGCCCGCGCGAAGCTGGTTAACGTTACTTCCACAAATGGACTGATAGAAGTCCACAATCTCATGTGTCCACTCCATTCTTTATGAGTAACTCAACTAGGTAAACAGCAAAAACTAGCTACCTAATAACAATTCTTTGGAACCTTAGAGTCAAGTCAAACTATGAGAGGAAATTTTCAGGAATGTTGGAAATTTATTACAAATTCCTACGAAAGCTCGAAAAGTTCAATAGGTACAAACTGCATTAAAACTAGTAGACGAGTAACGCGCTATGTAAATGGTGCCTTGACAATTTCTACAGCACAGTAAAAAAAAGCACGGGCATAAAAAAGAGAAACTCAGGATGATGCCAATGAGGGATAATAAGGCAACCTTATTCAAATGAAAATGGCCACCGAATGAAAATTTTCACTAACAAATTTGAGGTGTTTTCTGTAGTCAGTGGTAACTGCAAATAATTGACATAAATATATCCATCTTAGCAAACTATCTCTAATTCAATTTCGAAACATTACACAAATATGTTCAAATAATAAACTCCTTCCCAAGCTCTGGATGGACGATCAGCTTGACCGCTTGATGAGGCAGTTTGGCGATTTCACTTGTGATTTGCATGGGTCGTTGGGTGCCATTGAGCGCTACAGTGTGTTGTGTCACTATTAATCTCACGATGAAAGTCGCTTCATGGTAGTCATCTATGGGCAGTCGAAATCATACCGGGTGTAGGAAATCCAAGGAAGAATAAGTAATGAAGCAAAGTTCTACAGAGTGACAACAGCAACACATCTACACATCCGTAATTACAAAAAGCTTCGTCTCAATGGCAGTCATTAGAAAAAGGCATGAGGATACGATTTAACATTATACAAATAAGCAATGGCTATCAAACTCGTTAAGTCTTTTCGGCTTCTAACTGGACCCACTGTTGAGGAAGTGTGTTGGCATCCAACATGCCTAACCGGATGTCGATCTAAAAATAATAGTACTAATTTAGATAAAAATACCAAGTCAAAACTGAAATGTACACCAAGATGCAGTGATAGTGAAGCTATCGCCATCATTTTGGCTCATCCTTTATTAATTATTGTCACCACAAAAGATATGAAAACGAAATTTGATGCTACTGTCTAGATAACTACATATTATATAGTTGAAGCGCAAGCGGCAAGCGGTTGACTCAATCCTAAACTAGGCCAACGAAATTCCTTGTCCTTTTTGGTTCGAAAACTCTGCGCCCTACCACGGCTTCGCTGAACAGACTATCGCATACGGAGAACTGACTTGACCATCAGTACATGACATTCGTAGATAAGACCTAAGTTTCTTACATGGATGTCACAGAAATGAGAATCTAAAACTATGGACGTTAGAAAACGAGTCGAATGAGAAAAGTATCGGTTTCAGAACCATACATAATAGAGCGGATCTGATCCAAGAAAAAGTTTATCCCTCAAGTGCTAAAATGATCTGTCTTGACAGATTATGTGATCCCAAGCACTTATTCTCTTTTTGCTCTCTTGTAATCTTCACCCAATGACATGGGTGTATTCGCATGCAGTATCGGATGTGATTTGAGAGTCTGAAAGCTAATTCCAACTTTCGTCCGTCTGTTGCCCTTTCTTCCCATGACAGTGATATACCTATCGCAACGTATAAATCGAAGTCTCCAAAACGAGATGTTGTTTAGTGACTCAAACTACTCATACCAGTTCCAGCATGGAATTAAGCAATATATTCGGAAGCCAGCATTCGACTGCCTAATGATCATGAGCAACCTCTTTGATATGACTGCAGTATGCATCCTTCTTTGAAGCAAAAGAACTTTGGCTCCCAAAGCAAGTGACCGCAGAGGTCGGGATCATTAAGTTGAAAAGCTGTGTCCATCAAAGCTCCGGGCACAGCACACGCTGCTGAGTATTTCTACTGAATTTACTTGACAGTTGTCGGATTCTCGATCCAATTCTCTCCCTCACTTAGCAAAACCAAAGGAATTGTGTCGCCTCATTCATCATATTTGTCTACAAACTGCAATAATGTGAGGCGGGAAAAGCTGCATCGTCATCATACAACGAGTGTCGCAGTCAGCAAGCGTCCTTAGCTAAAACGGATCTATAGCATGGTCGTACAGGCTGGCAAGTGCTTCAGAATTGTGAGATCTTTTCTTTAGTCAACAAAGATTAGCCTTTTTGAGACGGCGTGCACCTTCTTGGATGCACAATTATTAGTAGGCCTTTTTCTCCAAAAAGAACTTATTATTAGCTTTTAGTACTCATTCGACAGCTTGAAATATGACTAATTTATCTTAGATTTGTTTAATTTCTAAAAATCCTTCTAAATGCGCTGCAGCAGCGAAGATAAAACGACGTTTCACCTATAGTGTGCATTTTTTACTCGGCTAAGGCCTATGAATGGCTTTTCACCGCACTTTCACACGATCATTTCACACCGCAATCTTAGCGATTTTGAAGAATAGATTTTCGAGAAAGTTACCGCACAGCTCCGCAAAAGCGAAAAGAATACTACGCTAGTTTATTTGGCAACAAAAGATGAAAATAAAGCTAGAAATCTTAGAATGATAGAACAAGTCTTTTTTTTTTTAATATTCTCTGATGCACCACGAATATCTCTTCACGATCAATTGTCTTTCATCCACATCTCCGGATGCAATCGTAACATTGCTTTCACCCTTTCAGTGCTTTATGAAGAACTTTCCGCAAACCGAATTTAGTTTCAGAATTACCGCTTTCCTGAGTTATTGGATAAGTACTAAACCTCTATTGAAAAGCTAACCATCATTCCTAACCGAGTAGAAAATGAGTGGAAGGTGAAACGTGATTTCATTTTCGCTACTACGACACAATAACAAGGCATTTTTAAATTCCAAATAAAGTGTTAGAATCGCGAGATTTGAGCCATCGAATGGTTGGTTCCTCAACGATTCAGGGGCAAAGAAAAAGACCTCATCCCGAACAGGTACAGTCATGGTCGACAAGGATTAGCTGTAAGGTTTCCAATCTAGATTCTGCGCCAGGCTTCACGTTTGCAATTTACTTCGAATAATTGTAGAAAGATTTGTTCGCGGTGCCTTCCTTGTGCAGATGATAGGGCCTGGTGTAGAGGCGCTGTGAACAGGAAAAGGTTTATATAGAATCCTTTCGTTGTTGATACATCTCACTATGGAAAATTGCAACTTGCTCATCTCCATCAAATGCAACAAAAAATAGAATATTCTAAGTAAGAGGGTTTCAAAGACAATTCTCGATGCTTTCCCGTCTCTTTGTCACCTCTGCAATCCTAGTCTATTTCTTTGAATGAAAATCCGTCCGTATCACGTGAAGACCATCAGTGATTCTTGTTTGATATGTTGGCAATAGGATCTTGTGGCAAGTGCTTTTTTTCGAAGGCCTTATAATCTTGTCTGAAAAACATTCAGAGCATGTTTGTTGAATAAGAGGACTTGCTCAGCACAAATTCAAATATTTACAGCAATACATTCCCATAGTCCACCGTGAGATCTTCGCTTTCGCGCTAATTATGATTCCATAGGGGGTGTCACTAAAAATGAATTTGTCCAACACGGTTGCCTTTCTTTTTTTTGTGTGCCAACAAAATTACTTTTCCACTAAGTGATTGAAAAGAATTTATAATTCTATAATTTGGAAAAATAGAATCTACGGAATAAAATCTAAGCATTGTCAGCACTGTCATTATAGTAACTCCTCTGTCGATGAGTTGCCTTACTTTTGTTCTGTGAACGCTGCGAGACTACTTACATCGATGGTTTCAGGCGTTGCGATGCAGAGTCGAAGATGTGCGGGAAATTCCATATAAGTGACGGACGATTGCTAATTAGTAACACATTTACTGTTTGTCAGTCATCTTGCGCAGTCCTATCGTAATCACCTGTATCAACTGTCGTCCCGTTGATCGTCGAGTGACTCGAGCGGGTACCAGCAACACTTCCATTTTTCCCTATCGCGTGCAAGAGTAGCCCAGTGGGTCCCAAGAAAAATTCTCAAGCAGCATCCAGATCCAAACGCAACTTTCGAATAAACTCTGCGGAAGGTAAAGAAAGCGAATAAACCAATCGAATAAGGAAAGTGTCGAGATCTACACAATGTAGGTCATTCGTAAAGAGCGTAGAGCTCTCGCCGTTGATAGATTATGAGTGATCCGTATTGGATTCGACTATCATCGTAAAAGATAACTTAGTACTTGTCTGGCTTACACAATAACATGCAGAGGCCCAGCGCTGTATTGAGTAATACCTGCATAATGTTTTCTAGCTAACTGCCCATCTCAGAGAGATGATAGGCTCTGTTATCTCTGGGCGCGCGATATAACCCGGCCATGTATGTATTATATGTACTGCAGGGCCCATAGCGCTACACGCGCGCGCCCTTCGAGTTGGGTGACATGAAATTCAAAAATGTGACCATAATATGGTGGACAATAACAAGTTGGTCTTCACTTATAGCTTGCAATTAGCGATCTGGGATAGGAAAGAAGTGTAAATCTGCTTGGTAAGAACATGCAAAAAAAGTACTAAAACACAATTCATTTATTTGACCGCTTCTTGCGATGGTATGATCTTGTAATATACCCAATGATGTGGAGTACTGTGCAAAAACGATTGCGTCAGCCGGGATTCGAACCCAGATTTACACTCACAACAGATCTCATTCTTTCCGGGAGCGTATGCTAACCGTTGCACCACCGACGCTCGTTTTGCACAGCACTCTTTTTATGCTACAACGCTTTATCTGTCAAATCCAGCCATTTACGGTCTGGCGGGTGCTGCGCAGAACGAGCGTCGGTGGTGCAACGGTTAGCATGCGCTCTCGAAAAGAGTGAGATCTGGGTTCGAATCCTGGCTGGCGCAGTCATTTTTGCACAGTACTCCACATCATTGGGTAAAGTACTAAAACACTTCAAAATTTTGAAATGAGATAAAATGTTGGAAACCTCTACATCACGATATACGAAACTATCGAAGGAAAAAAAACTCGAACTGAACTCACCTGACCAAGTACCGGTTTCGCCTTAAATGCGCCATAGTTAGTATCATCTTTGAGTATCACTCGGAGTATGTAGTTATGAAGATCTTGTGAGTCCACGTCAAACTCGAAACTGGAATATGTTCACAGAATCACGTGTTCATCTGGCTTCTATTTGATCATTCAATCATTTGTTCATTTCTTCATTTCCCCGCTTCTCCATCTGTTGGAGTGAACAACCATAGTTTCATTTCATGCTGTTCCGTTCAGTTCTGAGGAGATCTTGGCTTTGAACAATCACTGCATTTTTTGAAATATTTGAACTACTGTAGTATCAAAGCGGTCTGCTGCAATCCCATGACTTGTTTCGAAGTGAACATGGGAGATTATTTACATATAAAGAAGACGTTTTGATTCGCTATATCCAAAAGGACGAGCCTGCAAGAAAGTCAAAAGTGCAGCTTTGTTTATTTATATGAAAATATGTTTAGCGTTGACAGGAAGCCCACAAAAAAAGCAGCACTCCATCAATGCATTTATACTTGAATTGAACAACTTATATTTCCAATTTATTCACTCCACAGTCTACTTCCACCTCCAGTAGTTATTGTAATATCATCGTGGAGAAGATCAAGGTACTTTCTAGAAACCAGAATATGACATACAATGAAGCGTTCACCTTTCATCACAAACTTAGGAGTTCGCTATTTACATGCGGAAATCGAATCAAAAGTAAACTGATATGATGAGTCATCCTCTCTCTGATGGAAACCTAAAGTGGCAAGATGACAAATCTGGCAGTAAATTTCCTTCCCATTCACGAACCAGCCGAGTATACAGGAACCGTTTCGATAACTCGTAGTGTGGTTATCGTTGGAACTCCCAACTGACCAATAATTACCAGTGAAGAAGAGATATCATGATGATGTTCGTGCGCTTCCTGGCGGATATGGAAAAATAATTGCCAGGATCGATTTGCACTAAATCTCATGATAAATTGGAAAATTTACTACTTTTTCTTGATGAAGTTTTCCTTAAAGCTTGGAAAAATCAAAGTGTTTCGTAGTCCTTTAGTCAAGTACTTTCATAAGCTCGACAGAAAAGCATAATGAACGAATTCATGGATCATAAATTGACGGGCTTTTTTGAAAACACACACCGCTCGATAGTTTTGAGTCTTCTAATTATCTACTAGGGACGAGCCGCACAGTCCTATATAAGTAAGAATGTGCCTTGCTCAGGTAAAAAAAAATCAGCCCTAAAGCTTGGTTCGAGGCCACGTGTAATCAGAGACACTCCTCTTTGCGGTTTATTTGGTTTTTGGTTTTTTTTTGATAGTTATCCAAAAGGCTTCAAATTTTTCGCGCAGATGTTTTGATTACATGTGCGAGGATACTGAACTTCTACACCAAGATCTCTGTCATGTTCTTGCTCCATGTGCTTCGTAGTGAAGAGTTTTGCTTTGCTTTGAGTTTCCCAACTATCTGCTCTTTTACTACGGACACAGAATGGTCCAACCGCTTCGTTAGTTTACATATTCTCCCATGCTTACAAATATTTAGGTACACCGTGGCCAACTCATGCAACAGCCTTCCTCCATTAAGGCAAACTATACAGTTTTTCGTTTCGCAGAGAATACTATACGATCGGTTACAGACAATTCTGCGAGCTTTATAACCCTGATACTAATCCAGTTGCTGAAACACATTCCAGCTCATCTCAAAAACACCCAAATGGTTCTGGATCGTGAGCGTAACGCGTTTCCCGCGTACGTGGTGGAACTTCCGACGTGACCGCTATTTATACTGTGCCGAATGACTCGGAAATGAGAGTCATCCGCGAACTCTTAACGCACCACGAAAAAGCTATGAACATAGATGGTTTTTCGATTCGGCAGATCATGGTCCTCTCTAAAGAGTGCCTAAACTATTCACACTTTAGATTGTCCGGTAATTATTTCGCAGAAATGAGAGGATTGGAAATGGATTAGAGATTGGCTTCACGCCTTCCGGTAGCCTTTATGTCTAAGGTTGAAACCCCAATAATCGATATCCATCCACCACTCTACTGCAAACACATAGATGATCGCTCTGTTATCTGCTTCACACAAGAGGAGATGGAAAGTGTATCAAGATTTTGAATAGTTAGTTAGAATACATAAAATTTACCAGAGAAAAACCTGAAAAGCGTGGGCTTCCTTTTCGAACATTTAGGTCAACCTAATCCAGAGTGTTATAACACAAAGTCGGTACCGAGATACAAGAAATGGGAACATACAGATTCATTACATTTTTTCTCATTCATCACATACAAACACATACTTGTGAAAAACTTGTTTTGAACAGCTACTGGTTATAATAAAAGGAGAGCATAAGAAGGAATTTCTAAACATGGAGCGGAAAATGACCATTCCTAATGCAAAAGGGACGGCATGAGCTCCCTGAGTTTTAACATAGAGGAAAAGCGACTACCCAGATGACAAGCCTTGTGAAGATAAAGTCGCGTTTATCCTGCCCTTTATTTCAACGAAGCATGTACAGCTATCAATCGTTTCTCAAGGAACGTAGGTTTGGACAATTTTGTAGCAGTCACTGAAACACCCATATCACTCCGAAGCGCCAGGTGCTTCGTAACCGATTGCATGCCCGTTTCTGCAAAACGGGGAAACTGCATACTTTGAACGGTTTGAGACGATGCTTCATGAGATTTGGTACGGTTTACCTAATCCCTTGCAAGGCATACAGGGACGGATACGTAACGGACGCAATGGGCAGATCAATCTGCGTTTGTATAAAAGAGCACCTAGTTAGAAAACATAAAGCCAGACAAATACTCCACCTGGCACGCATAAGAAACAAGAAACATAACAAAAAAGATTTCAATGTAAAAAGTCACTATCTTTGCATAGAAATTCAAAAAATTCTGTATGAAAAATCCGAACATTTCAAAGAAAGAATGACAATGAGGGTGTCTTCTGTCTACATGTGATATAGCGCCAATCTCAGATGGTTTTTTCAGACTTGAGCCAGCCACATTCCGTAACCTGAGATACTGTGGCGGTCTCCCAATAATTATTTGGAACTGATGTAAACGGTTAATATTCAAGAAGAAGCTCGTACAATACTATCCAAAAACTCGTTCATTATGTATGTTTTTTGGCCGTGGATAGTGTTGCCCAAGTCTGGCAACAATTCGCCAACATCTAAAGGATGATAGGCCTGATGGGCTAAGACGTGGGAACGCAGTTCTATTAATAATTACAATATTATGATGATTTGTTACGTACTGATTATCGAAAACTGGATTCAATGTGCCCTTAACGACTCCGGTTTTACGTTTTTGCAGCTCCTTGTTGCTCTCGATCACAATCAGCTTCACCTAAAATCAATAGATTCCGCTGCGTCGATTTGAAATGCTACTACAGTTATACATGTGCTTATTCGACCGGTTCCACTAGAAAGTAGAAAAAAAGTGCTAAACAGTTTCAATCATGTAGGCATATTTTATGAGATTAATTAGATATGGCGAAAATCATATATATATATATATATATATGATATAATATATATATATATATATATATTATATATATATATATATATATATATATATATATGGGGCGCCGTAGCGGAGTGGTTGTCATGCTCGCCGCGCAGTGCGTGGAGCCGAGCTTCACACCCCCAACCCTTCCCGGCAGTCAACAACAACACCGAGTGGAAGGCCACAGCTGGACTGGATTATCCTCAAGATTGCAAGGAGACTCGCTGAATCAGTATTCTACGCTGTTCAAGATGAAGACGAAAACACAGATTGAATACTAAAAATACTGGGATCCGCACAGTGAAAAAAAATACTGTGAAGACGGGTCAATAATGTGGCAAAGTGTATGTAAATATAATTATATTATATACTATGTATATATATACATAATTTATATATATATATAAACTACATATGAATATTTATATATTACGTATACGAATATATTCAAATATAACTTCGTCGTCGTTTTTTGCTGGCACTGATAGTAAAAATAGATGCAAGTCTTTTTTTCGTTTGAAAGTGCATTAAAAACGATATTTTATTCATATATTCTTATATCAAAAACATGTCATATGATGGTTTTTGAAAGACTTTGGAGATGACGACTTTTGCACCCCAAAACGCCATTCGCGGAAACTTTACTTTGGAAAAATTTACCAAAAGTGGTTGAAATTACGTAGTTTTGGTGTCGCTCAACTGCACACTTTCTTACGAACAATTTGGTAAGCAACTTGCTTATATCTACTCTATGGTGGAGCCGTCGTAGTGAACAAATTCGCTTAATACTCATGCACGAATGCGCGTAGGAGAAAATTCTAGTAAAGCGGTGCTTAAGATTAATGGAGTTTGGAAAGAGCTCTGTCTTATAACAAGTATAGGCAAATTCTATATAGTAATGCTTGCAAGAAAATGCGCAATTGTACATACCGAGGTCACGCAAATGCATTTGCAAAAGTCGTATTAGAAAACCAAAAACGGCACAAACTTTGCAATTCTTCTGCATGATAACGCTTGACCTCATGTTGCAAAACCGATCGAAAACATCATCAAAGAGCTGAGGTGGGAGGTTTTAGAGAGTTTTACTTTATTCGCCTTACTCTCCCAACATTCCACCGTCAGAAAATCACTTGGAATTACCAAATACATATTACAAATTAGCAAATCCGAAAAATGGCGCTTATCGGGTACAAAAGTCGTAATCTTGGAAGTCCTAAAAAGGCCATTATATAAAACACTTTGTATAAAAAAAACATATAAATAAATATTATTTTAACGCACTCTAAAACAAAGAAAGGAGAGTTTGCTTATCTTTATTTTTATTAATATTATAGCAAACAAAAAAAAAACGGTGGAGTCATACTTCTACCTATATTCCTTCGTCACTTATATAAAGATTTCACAACCTAAAATTCGCCATCCTATAACGATATCAATATCGACGTAAGAAGATGAGGTTCGGCAGAGGCGATACAATCTCGCCGAAATTATTCACTACCACCCTCCAAAACGTCATGCGACCATTAGAATGAGACAATAAAGGATAAAGGATAAAGCTCTCGGCGTTGATCAATCCCTGAGGGATGCGCCATGCATTCGACTTCAATTTTCTAACTTCGTTTGAGGTGATTGAATGCACATCTGGCCTTGTACAATGACTCGCGGTGGCCTCCCGCTGAACCGAGTCAGTGCTGCTTTTCCTCCCAGACGAGTTTGAGACCTGTCTGGTACCAATTTACCGACCCCGGAGGGATGGATGGCTTGGTGAGCCATGAGCGCGAGATCGAACCAGTGACCTCGTGTGCGACGCAGGGCACCTCTAACCACTGCGCCACATACGCTCCTAGTTATCATATATATATATATATATATATATATATATATATATATATATATGGCGGGGTAGCGTAGAGGTTAGTGATACATTGTATCAAAAAGCAATGTCACAGGCATGGAGCTGGTCCGTCACCCCCTCTTCGAGAATAAGACAATATGGGAGTGAAAATCGGCGATCGACACTTAAACTATTTTTACTTCGCTGATGAAGTTTCCTTATAATATCAAGCATCAGCCAAGCAGAACGAATGTTGGACGATTTCGACAACATCAGTGGAAAGATTGGTCTTCGACTAAATCTAACGAAAACGATGTTTATGAGGAACGGATAGGTTTTGAATGTCGCATTTACGCTTTACGAATCGAACACCTCCGAATGCTCCAGATATGTCTGTCTAGGTCGTGAAATCAAACATGATGAATGACCAAGCTCCAGAGTTGAGCAAGAGGAAACGAGCGGCTTGGGGAACGTTTAAGAGCATCGAAGATGTAGTGAAGAGGACAAGGAACATCCGACTCCGTGCCCACCTTTTCGACTCGACAGTAGTCCCTGCCCTAGCGTATGCAGCAGTAACCTAGTCGCTACGTAAACAAAATAAAATATCACTTGGCGTTATTGAACGCGCAGTCAAAAGGTCGCTGCTAGGAGTAGCCCATATCTCGCAAATGAGAGAAAGGATCGGAAGTTCTAACCCAAGTCATCGACCGAAGGTCAAGGTCGTCGATCTACACGCCAGGCTATCGAAAATTAGGTGGGCCGGACACGTAATGCGCTTCAACGACTACCAATGAACAAGAGCCGTTACCGACCAGATTTCCCGGGATGTCAAGCGCTCCCCAAAGAAGAGCACCGACTCAATGGTCCAATTTCTCAACGAGAAATCTAGAAGAAAGATATGATGTTTAGCGAATCCTTTAGCGAGAATGCACACTGGGCTACTCTTGCACGCGATAGGGAAAAATGGAAGTGTTGCTGGTGCCTGCTCGTTTCATTCGACGATCAACGGGACGACAGGTGATACAGGTGATAGGTGATGGCGCTCTACGTTCCACCTTATACTATGGTTTTAGATCACACCTGGGCGCAGTTTGGAACCTGACGCATATAGGGTGGACTCGAACACGATTTCCGACGGCGGGCTGTTTGCATGACATGATCGAGCTTCTAGCTCTGCGCATAGCGTCGCTTGATGGACTCGTCCCGAATGGCGGTTGTTCGTAGATCATTCTAGCAGAAGCTGTGTTTGCTCCCAGCTTTCCTATTTGGATCTCTTTTCGATTATCTGTTGTAAGTATGTACATAGTGCGGCGAAAAAAACTGTGGAGTCTATTAAACTCAAAATAAACACGTATTTGTAGAGAACTTCCTCACCAATTAGGTCAGGACATATATGTGCCCGTATCGCCTGAAACGCGGTGAGGGAAGACGAACGAGTAAATGATGAGGGGAGCACTGATAGATACGCATCGATGTGAAAGCAACGTGTCGAGGGCCATCGGGGTCTGTCACAGAGTTACGTACGGGGTTCGTTCGAAGTGAACGTAGTGTGACGGCTTGGCTAGCTCGAGGACATATAAGGACGACATACGAAAGGCTAAAACTAGTTAAAAGAAGAAACTTACTTCGGTGAACGGTGGAGACTTTATTAAACACGGACGGACGTCAACGTTACAAGAGTGGGACGTCAACGTTACTTAATTAACTATACTGCGCTAATCACGTACTGAGGGAGCATACTTGAGTATCTGAAAGGAGGAATACTGAAATGAACGGACGGCCGAACGAAGACGAGGACGCGAAAGTACGTTAGACGGTCCGTGGTACGCCATAGATAGAAACGCGTGGTAGACGGAACTTCGGGGACGACGGACGGCGGGAAGCGCGTCGGAGATTGGGACGGGACGTCGGAAGAGAAACGGGGGGGACGCGCGTGAGTGGGCGTAGCGGAGAAAGAATAGCGACGACCTTTACGCGAGACCCGAGGAGGGTTGCTAGAACGACTACGGGCGGTACGACGGGGGGCGGAACGGAACAACGTAGAACGGTGGGGCCGGGACGGCGGCGCTAACCGGTAATAGGGTTCTGGACCGGAAAAGAACGAAAAGAACGGCTAATGCGAGGGCGGGAGCAACGAATGCCGAACAACGTCCGCAAACGCGGGCGGAAACCGTGCGGCCACGGCGGTGGCCAGCGCGGCGATGCGACCGAAGCGAGAGTAGGGCGGCGAAGGGAACGAAGCAAGAGACGCGAACGAGCGTAACTTGAGATCGCGGCGCGGCGAGCGCGTCCGATACGCGGCGGAAGAAGAGCAAACGCTCGTCTGCAATAACGAGTACTGACGAACGGTACGCGCTGACCTTGCGTGAAGTACGCGTGGCTAGAGACGGTCGTTACGGCAGAAGGGGAGAAGACCCAGAGAAGGGAACGTAACGCGTTGGAGAGGTAAACGCAAGACGGCGACGACGCAGAGCGGTAACGCGAAGAGACGATAGAAAGTGTCGCGGCGAGACGACGCGTCTACCGGTATGGACGACCCGTGACAGAAGCGCAGTTGAACGGAAGGCGAACGAAGAGCGATGACGCGTAAAGGCACCAACGGTGAAACGACAACGCGGGGCGGGCAGGGCGGCGTAAGCGAGATAAGAGTGCAGCACGACGGCGAATGGAAGCGGCGCGGCGAGACCGAAGCCAAAACGGACGCAGGTAGGGCGGGCGCGCGTAAGGCGCGGATACGAACGATCGAAGGACGACAAAAGTCACACGGAAGGGTTATCCGCGGACGCGACCGGCGAAGGGGCCGACGAACGGCTGGACGTATCAAGGTGGCCAAAGGTTGACTCCGCGTGAGACGCACGAGAACGATCCTACGAGAACGATAAGAGAGTGTGCACGCAGGACGTGAAACGACGCGGCCGAGGCACGCGCAGACGCGAACCGGTCGAGAAGGGATTAGGGGCGGGCGACGAAAACGAAACGGAAAACGAATTGGGAACGAGACGCGAGCGAAATACGGTTGAGCTATCGAGGCGTACACGAAAACGCCGTGCGTCTTGGCGGCAGCGGCGACGGACGGATGCGGGGACGAGAACAGGGAAGCGGGCAGACGTAGATGTGCATACGGAGGGAGACGCGGACGAACGACGTAAAAGTCGTAGTCGCCGGGCGCCAGGAAAACGGGCGCCGTAACGTGAGCGACGCGAGTTGTTCCCCGGCGGCGCGATACGGAACGTCGAGCGCGTCAGCGCGAGGAAGACGAGACGGACCGGAGTTGATCCGCAGGGGGGACGGTCGAAATTCGAGCACGTCGCACACGCCGCCGGCTACGCAGGCGGATCGAGCTCTTGAGACCGACGCGGCGGCGGCGAACGGACGCGTCTCGCACGAAAGACGAGACGGACTGGACGAGGGGAGTACAAAACCGCCGGGCACTCGCGAGCCACGGTGATAGAAGAGCTGAAACGTCCGAACTCGACGACAGGAGAGCGATACGGGGCACGAGCGGCACGGAGGAGCGGCGAAGTCGAGCCCAGCACAGGACGGTAAAGGCGATGCGAAACGTTTGATCGTGCGGCACTCGACGAAGAAAGTGAACCGCGCACGGCCGACGTGGGACTGGCGGGAGAGAACCGCCGGTGCCGGCCGCGCACTGCGAACACGCGCGCGACAAACGGCGAGGGACTGGACGGGAGACTTGTGAGGACCGTGACGCAGCGCGCGCGTCGCGCGGACACGCAGCACGCGCAAACGATCGATAGCGCGCCGCGTCGGAACCGGATGAGCGTCAATGGTGCGAGCGCGGCATAACAAGAACGACGAGCTGCCGAGAGGCAGAACGCGGCGAGAACGACGACGACGGCGGGGACTGGGCGACGGCGGGGGCGTACGCTCTACGAAACGGAGCAGGAACTTGGGGCGCGTCACGACGAAGGACGCGACGGCGACTCGTCGGGCAACGACGGCGAAGGCGGAGGGAACGGTCGGACCTAGCGGAGACGCGGACGCGCCGTCAAGGTGACGCGGTCACGCGACGGACGAAGACGGACGGGAACCGGCTGGGCGAACGGACGGACGGACGGAGGCGACGCGGGGAGAGGACGGCGACGAGGGGGGACGAGGGGGGAAAACGTGCGTAGGCGGGGGAGCGGGTGACCGGGAGCGGGAGCGGGCGAAGTCGCCGGACACGACGGAACGTACTCGGATGGATCGGGCGGGAGAGGGGGAAGCTACACGCGGCAACGACGACGGGCGTGAACGAACGAGACGAGCGAGAGCGACGGGACACGAGGTACGGGACGCACTGAGTCGCGAGGACGGGCGGGCGGACGGGGACGGGCGATCGAGGCGGACGCGATGCGGGGTCGGAGCGGGAGCGCGGACGCGGACGGGAACGCGCGAGCGCTGTGACGCGAGGACGCGGCGGGCGCGTGGGGCGGGACGACGGGACGTAACGCGGGACGGCGGTGAACGAAACGACTACGCGAGGCGGCGCGGTACGGGCGGGAGCGCGGACGGCGGACGAGACGACGCTACGCGCGACGTTGGACGAGACGGGGGCGCGAGGCTTCGCTGAGGTCGCGACGCGAGTAGGACGCTACGGACGACGCGCGACGGCGTGAAACGACGGAATAGGACTGCTGATAACGTCGCGGACGGAATCGGGGCGGTGGGGACGCGCGCGACGGCGACGCGCGGGCACGGCGCGAGGGAACACGAAACGATGCGCGCGGGTAGGGCGCGACGCGACGGCGAGCGAGGGACGTGGAGCGGACGACGCGGACGACTACGTGTTCGGGCGTGTTATAACGCGTCGACGGGGACGGAGACTCGGCCGGACGCGCCGGCGAGGACCGCGCGGCGGCGGACGGATCGACGGGCGATGCGGCGGCACGCGGGAAACGGCGACGCGCACGGGACGAGGCGGGGAACGGGCGACGACTGGGACGAGACGCGGGCTACGACGACGACGGCGACGCGGCGGCGCGAGCGCGGGCGGACGCGTGACCGACGAAACGACTGGCGACGACGGGACGGGGGAAGTGACGCGCGGACGGAACGACGAACGGACGCCGACGGAAACGAGGATGCGGAGAAGCGGGGGGTACCCGGCGGGCTGGGGATCGGGACCGCGCGGGCGGGGACGTGCGCCCGGACGGGGGCGTGCGGACGGACGCGGGGTGGGGCGCTGAGACGGATGTGGAAGACAGATACGCGAAACTGGGGAGCGCGACGGGTGAAAGCCCCGGGGGTACGGAGAACGGACAACAGAGGAAGAACGACGGACGCGCGCGGGAGGCTACGACGCGACTCGCGGAAACGAACGCGGTGTGCGCGATAACGGACGCGTATACTGTGGTAGAGGCAGGGACGCGGGCGTAGCGCGGAACGACGACCGGTCGGGACGCGTCCGCGCGACGAACGCGCACGTTCGGACGAAGGGCGATGCGGGAACGACGGGCGCGACCGAACGAACCGCGGACGCGACGACCGCGGCGGCGCCGAACGTAGCGATACGTCGGGGGAGCTACGCGCGCGACTAAGGGGACTAATACGGTCGAACGCGCGATCGGAGCCGGCGACGACGGAGGATCGCGGTAACGCGTACCGACGGACGGCGGCGACGACGGTCTGAGCGGGGGCGAACCGGGGGAGGACGGACGACGGCGCGAAACGCGGGAAACGCGCGACGGAGGACGACGACGCGAGGGCAAGCGGGCGGGAGGCGGCTCGGGCGGCGGGGGGATGGATGTGGACGGCGCGGACTGGCGGTACCGAGGAGCGGACGGCGACGCGACGCGGGAACGACGCTAAAACGAACGACGCGTACGCGGCCGGACGTCCGCGCGGACGGGAAACGCGGCGCGCGACGGGGGGCGGGGCGGGCGAGGCGCGGACGACTACGCCGGAGCGGAGACGGGCGACGAGAGGTACGCGACGCGGCGGACGACGGCGCGGAGACGAGCGCACTGGGCGACGCGCGAGGGCGGGCGGGACGGCGAACGCGAAGGCGGACGCTAACGCTCGGCGGCGGGAGCGGCGGCGCGCTACGCGCGGAACGAGACGCAAAGACCGCATGGAAATGGAGGACGCAACGGCTGGGTATTTACGTGTTGACGGACGAAAAAGGGAGGGGTGGACGGGGGCGGGCGAGCCGGACGCGGGGGTAGTGAAAACCGTGGCTCGCGTGACGCGCGCGATGCGGACGGGACGCGACGAGGACGCGGAACGGCGCGCTGCGCGGCACGCGCGGGATGACGCGCAGGGACGCGCGTCGCGGCGGGCGGGCTGCGCGCGAGGGCGGAGCCGAACGAGAACGGCGGACGCGGGACGCTAACGCGTACTGAACGACGCTCGGCACGGGCGGAGTGGGCGACGTGCGGGGGGCGACGTACGAAAACGAACGACTAGACGCGAAAACGCGCGCGTGATGGACGCGACGGCGAGCAGCGCTGGAGCGACGGGAACGACGAACGGCACACGAAGCGACGCGAGCGCGCGAGGGACGGGGAGCTGGAACGGCTAACGTGGGGATCGGGCGACGAGCACGGAAAGAACGGGGTCGGACGCGCGGGGACGAGCGCGGCGCACGGCGGGAAGCGGGGGAAGGGAACGAGCTGCGAGGACGGAAAACGAACGCTCGGGGGATGCCGCACGCCGGGACGAACATCGAACGCCGCGTGAGGCGGTCGAACTGACGGTAGACGATACGAGTGGGAGACGCGGACGACGATCGGCTGTACGGCGACGAAGCGGACGGTAGCGACGGACGGGGGAGGACGGCGCGCGAGGACCCCCCCGAGACAATGGACGGCGGGGGGGACGGGGAAACGGACGCGGGCGCGGACGCGGGAAGGGGACGAAGCGACTGGCGCGGACTGAAGGTATGGACGCTGTAATGAGACGGGACGGCGACGACGACGCGGGGGGAGGTGCCGCACGCGGGGGAGACACGCGGAACGCACGGACGTCGGCGAACGGGGGGGGGGAGGCGAGACGGCGGGACGCGACGGACGGGGCTCGAGGAGAGGCGACGACGGGGGACGGCGGCGGGGAGCGGACTGGGTACGGCGCGAGAACGGACGACGGCGTAAACGCGAACGCGAGCGGACGAGCAGGGAAAACGCGACGCGGGACGGAACGGACGGCGCGGGCAGGACCGACGGGAGGCGCGAACGCCCGCGGGGGAGACGGTGCGCATAAAAAAAAAGCGGGACGGCTGCGGCGGGGGGATAACGGAAAGAAAACGTCGCGACGCTTTCGACGGAGGGCGGGGGAACGCGTGCGACGGAACGGGTGAAAACGGACGAACGACTGCGGGGCGGCGACTCGCTGACGCGTAGAACACAGAAAGCGCCGCGGCGGTACGGACGTGGGGCGACGTGGGCGGACGTACGCGCACGCGACGGGCGGCTGGCTGGGTGGGCGCGCGCGACGGGAACGGCCTCGTGCTCCGCACTGGGACTGCGGAACGACGCGGTGGCGGCGGTCGGGACTCGGGCCTCGTGTCTGCGGGACGCCTTACCGCCGAGGGGCTTAGGCGGCGCGGGTCGCGTGGGACGGCCGTCAGTGCGACGCGGGGCCTCCGCTCTCCTCCTGACTCAGCGCTATCGTACTTGGTACGCTCGGGCCGCTGGAATTACACGCCGCCTGTGGCCGGCCGCTTCCGCGGCGCGGGGGTCTATGCCGGACAGAACGCGGGAACGTTCACGCCTGACCGAAGCGCGCCGCGGTCCTGCGACGTTGTGCCTCTCGTCCGCCTCAGCATGGCCGTCTGTGGCCCCGCGCGCTCGCTACGGTCCGACGAACGCGCGACGCGTCGCCGCTATGGCGTACCGAACGAGCCGGCTCTTCTCCCTGGGAATCTCTGGTCGCGGCTCATTGCCTTCGCTCGGCGCCCGCGCCGCGCCGGCTACTGCGCTCGATGGATTAGCGCTAGTGACGCAAACTTGGCGCTACTTCCGCCGTACGCCTCCCTCGTTCTCCTCTACTGCGTTGGTGGCTTCGGCGGCTGCGTTTCGTCCCCCTTTTCCCTACGTACGCGCCTATCGCTGGTGCATCACGGCTACCGACGCAGCGCTGACTCGCTCCCTGTAGCAGCCTCTATCACGCCGACCCTCGTGCCCGTGGGCTGCGCCGGGTTTCGCGACCTCAGCGCGCTTCCGCCGATGGCGGCGCTCGGTCCACTTAGCGGGCTCTGGGTCCCGCCTCGCGAACGTGCCAGCGTCGCGACGCCGTGCGGCTCGGCGGGGTAGCCTCCTGGGCTCTACAGTGCGTCGCGCCGACGACGCCTCCGCCCGGCCTGACAGTCGCGACGCCGTGAGGTCGCTCCAGCTGACTGTACCTACGTTGCGCGGCGATACACGCTGGCTTACCGTCCGCCTCCGCGTGCCTGGCCCTCTCCGTTGCCGGTAGGACGCCGCATTGGCGTGTCGCGCCGAATTCGATGCGCCTCCCTGCGCGCGACCTTCGCCGCTTGCCCTGACGGGATGCGCGCGACTCGATCGCGCTCCTATGCGGCTGGTCCGCAGGCGTACGCTGTACTTGATCTTGCGACTACGGCCCGCGCGCTCGCTCTCCGGCGCCGCCTGTCTAACGGCGCACCCTGACCCTCGGTGTCGAGCTCGCCTGCTACGGCGGCTCTCTCTCACCTGCTTTGAGCTCTAACGCACGTACTTGGCACTTCTGCGAGCCTTACGGCTCTCCTGGACGAGACGTTTAGCACGCTTTCGCCTTCTCTCCGTCGTCTCCGATCCTCCCGCTGTTTCCTGCCTATTCCGTCGCGCACTCGTCCTTCCTCATTGCGCGCGGGCCGTGGCGACGAGGCGCGCGACGTAACGACGCGGCGGCTACCGGGGGTGACGTGCGACGAAGGACTGGGGATACGACGAGGGGCGCGGGGCGACGGGGGCGCGCGGTGACGCGAGAAGGCGTACACGCGCACGACGCGGAGCGAACGACGAAACGGAAAACGACTTAGAACTCGGACGGAGGACGCCGGGCGGGACGGACGACGACGTACCGGGGGGACGGGGGACGAGAACGGCTCGAACTCGCCGCGCCGCCGGACGACAGCGGCCGGAGGGCGGAAACGGACGAGCGAGGACGCTGGGAACGAACGCGCGCGCGGCGGGACGGCGGGACGGGACGCGAGGCCGCGGGCGGGGAACGGCGGGGTGACGGGTGACGGGCGGCGGGACGGGACGACGGAACGAGCCGCGGGCGCCGAAACGGGAGGAACGACGAGGGGACGACGCTGAACGGACGGAACGAACGCGCGGGGACGGTACGGGCCGGAGAGCGGGGAAGCGCGAAGAGGACCGGGAACGAACGGACGCGAAACTACGCAGCGCGCGACGCGTAAAGCGAACAGACGGGGAACGACCCGAACGCGAGCCACGGACGCCGAACGAAGGCGGGGTGCGCGACGCGCGATAACGATGGACGCGGAGGGGCGACGCGGACGCGCGACGACGCGACGGTGGGGACGCGCGGGGCGACGCTCGCAGCGAAGGGAGCGCGGACGCCGACGGAGACGCCTTACGACGTCTGACGTGGCTATGACGCTGCGGGAACGCGACCGGACGCAAGTGGAAGGCGACGCGGCGGACGCGAGGACGACGCGACGACGCGGACGGAGCGACTAACCGAAACGCGCTCGTGGGGCGACGGCGAAGACGCGGGAGACGCGCGACGACGAACGAGAACGGCGGCGGGACGCGGACGCGACGACGACGGTCGGGAGCGGGTACGGACGACTCGGACGGACGGACGGACGAGTGCGACGCGGGGTACGGGACGCGAAACGGGACGGAACGCGGACGTACGAGCCGACGTACGGCACAGACGGCGCGGCGCACGACTAGACGCGCGAAGGTCGCGGCGACGAACGCGCGAGCGTAACGAGACGGCGCGCGGGCTGGGAACGGGGGCGGACGACGCGCACGACGGGGCCGGACGGGAGAGCGCGGCGCGCGCAACTGCGGAGGCGAAGTACTCCGAGAACGGGCGCGCGGAAGGCGCGGCTCGGAAACGACGAACGCGCGGACCGACGCTACTCGACGGCGGACTCGCGCGGCCGCGCGCGGGAACGACGGGACTGAACGGGACGACGCGCTGGGGCGCGAGACGACGAGGGGGCGGCGGGAGCTGACGGGGGCGACGGCGGGCGCGCCGGAACGATCGGGACGGAGGACCGCTCGATACGGCGAGGCGCTCGCGCGGAGGACGAAGGGAACGACGGTTGACGGAGGGGAACGCGCTACGGGGACGGAGAACTCCGACGCGGGGCGCTAACGCGCGCGCGCGGCGAGGCGAGACGAATGACGGGGGGGCTCGGCGCGGAGAGAGACGGGCGCGTGGGGACGGTAACGGGGAACGCGAAACGGGTCGGAAACTGTCGGGCGACGACTGACTAGAGGCGCGGGAGCGCTACGGGGGGGACGGGATGGGATACTGACGCGCGGGCCGACGGCGGAGAACGAGCGACGGGGCTGGCTGGCGGACGGCGAACGGCGCGGGCGCGCGCGGTACGGCGTCGCGGCTCACGCTTTTTACTGATGCTTTGCTTTTTGTTAACTAAACGCGTATCTCTGTCGACCTTGCGTACTCTGTATTTCTCTCCTCTCGCATGGTGACTACCGCTTGGTCTTTTTACTTGCTGCGTGACGACGCTACGCGCGGGAGAACGGGGTGCGCTAACGCGATGGGTTGCGAGCTCGGCGTCTACGGGGTACTATCGTCTGTGGGGCGAACCGTACGCGCGTGTCGGTACGTGAAACGACGATCGAGTACGTACGCTACGGCTATCGTCTGCGTCGGTCGGAGGTATAACTACGAGGGGGAACGCGCGTGCGAACGGATGCCCGGCTGGATACGGCGACCTGCGTACGACAGACCGCGCGGCCGGCGAACGACGACGAGGACTGGGGCGCGAAGTCGAGGCGCGAACGACGGCGGCGCGGCCCGCCGGCGGAACACGGACGAGGGATCGGGGCGCGCCGTACCGCGCGAAAACGTGCGGACGAAGCGAGGGAACGGTGACGCGGCGGGGCCGAACGGGGGCATCGAGTGACGGAGGGAGACGCGGAGGCGCGGGACGACGCGCGACGGGCGCGTGCACGTGGGCGATGGACGGGCTGCGCCGATCGGGGGAAGACGGAAGCGACCCGGCAGCGGGGGGTGCCTGGCCCCGGGGGCGCGGAAACGTGAAACGACGAGGGACGACTCCGCGGGATACGCGTCGGAACGCGGGGAGCGACGAAGAGCGGGAGGACGCAGGCGGCGGAACGAACTGACGACGCGGGGGGCGCGGGCGGCGCGACGCGGGCGCGGCGGGGGACGCGCGACGACACGGAACGCGCGCGCGGGTGAACGGGCGGCCGTACGGGGCGCGGCGGACGCGACGTGGCGGGCGGCGCTACGACGGGCGCGCCTGACGCGGCGACGGGAACGCGCACTACGGACGCGAAACCCCCCCCCGGAAGCGCCGCGACGATAACGGGGGAACGGTACGGAGCAGCGTCGTGGGTGAAACTAACGGAGACGGACTGTGACGAAGGCGACGAGCTTGAGACGCTGGACGCGGCGGGGGACCACGACGGTGACGGAACGACTGGGAACGTAAGGCACGGCGCTGTACGGTCTCGTCGAACTGGGAAACAAACGACTACTGACTAGGGCGGGGAGGCGTGAACGAGAGCGTGACTGCGAGCGGAAAACTGCAGACGACGTCCGGGAAGACGGGAGGGGTAAACGACGTCGCCTGGGGCTGTCGGTCGGAACGCGGCGCGTCGACGCGTGATCGGGGCGGAGCCGTGGAGACTACGAGCGCGCGACGACGGACGGGGGAGGCGGACGTAGGGGGGCGGCGGACGACGGACGCCTGGTCGACGAGCGCTGCGGACGTGACCTGTGGGACTGACGACGACGGGCGCGCGACGGCGAGGAACTACGGTATCTGGCGCGCCGCGGGGCGCCGCGCGGACGGAATACGGGACGGAGGCGTGCACGGGGGCACGCGCCGTCGACGAGCGTCGAAGACGCGTAACGGGGAAGGAGGACGCGGACGCGCGAACGACGAGGGACAGTTAGAACTGTCGCGACGTGCGTACGGCGGGACGGACGGGCGTGTCCAACGCGCGCGCGTGAGGAAAACACGGGATCGGGGAGACGCGAGCGGGGACGCGCGACGAGGAACGGGGGGGAGGAGCGGCGTCGGGATCGAGGTTGACAGACGACGCGTCGGCGGGCTACGGCGCGGGGCGCGACGGCGTCGCTGGCGGAACGAAAGAGGAACCAGAAGACGGACTACGACGTCGGATGCGCAACGGAACGTGACTCGAGACGCGTTACGCGCGTAGAACGCGAGCGCGAGACGGCGCACTCGATTATCGAAGGCGCTGGCGAACGGAAGGAGGCGGCGCGGCGCGGGCTACGGACGGGCGCGACGAGCGGCGATGGCACGCCGGACGAACGAGCGACGTCGCGGCGCGCGGACGGAGGGCGGCGCAGAGTGGGGGGCGAGCGGGCGCGGCGCGCGACGACGGCGACGGCGTCGCGGGGCGCGGGGGGGGGGACGTGAACGGGGGGGGGGCACGAGCGCGCGGGAACGGTGACGTTAAGACGCGGGGCGCCGCCGCGGCCGTCGGGACGGTGTCGACGTCGTGGAACGCGGCGGCTCGGCGCGGAGCGCGGGCTCCGGACGCGGGACGGTGGCGGCGCGACTGACGGCCGGAGGGCGCGGACGGCGGGGCGGCGCGACTGACGACACGTGAACGACGGACGGAGACGGGTGGTGACCGGGACGCGGAACGAGCCCGGAGCGGCGCGGACCTGTAACCGGAACGCGACGCGTCGAACTGGTGGAAGAGGGGGACGGGGTCTATTTAGACGAGGACTTACGACGTGTACGACGCGCGTGCGCGACGGGGACGTGGGGGGCGACGCGACGTACGGACGGAGCGACGGGGAAACGGAGAGAACGCGTCGGGCCGGAGACTGACGGTCGGGCACGACGGAAACGGGAAGGACGCGAAGACGGGCGGGACGCGCGCAACCAGCCGAGGGGGGACGACGGCGACGACGCGCTGGACGCTGCGCGGCGCGGCGGGACGACGGCGGGGGGCACGGACGACGGGCGGGAGACGGAGAGCGATGCTGTTGGGGTACGGAGAAAGCGACGTCGGGGACGGACGCGCGCGGGGGCGACGCGACGAGCGGGTCGGGCGAAACGGGGCGGGCGCGAGCGACAGACTAAGCGGGCGCGGGGCGCGGAAACGGAGTGCGGCTGGGGACTCGACGGCGGACGGGGGGGGGGAACGGGGGACGGCGGAACGGGGTGCGGGGGGGCCGAACTCGACGGAGAGGCAGGGTGCTCGAGGCGCTAGGAGCGCGCGCGTACGACGCGGCTAGGGGTGTCGAACGGACGGAAGAGAGGACGGACGCGCGGGACGGGCGGGCGCGCGCTACACGGAAACGCGAAACGAGGACGACGCGACGACGACGCGCGGCCGGCGGACGACGCGTAGTGCGTGACGGGGAGGGCACGGCGGGCGCTCAGCGAGGCCGAGGACGAGCGCGCACGGGCGAGGTAACGGCGCGTCGACGACGTGCGCGACGAGCGAACGAGACGCGGTCGACGGAATCGGTAACGCGCACGGACGCGGCAAGCGAGCGAACGACGAATGGGGACGAACCGGGCGTACGCGCCGGGGAACGGACGAGGCGCGCGGAACGAGACGGGGCGACCGCGCCGACGGCGAACGAGAGGACGCGCGGACACGGACGACGCGGCGACGACGACGGCAACGACGAATACGGAACGAGGCGACGAGAAAAACGGCCGGCGCGGGGCGGACGGCGGGAACGGCGGGCGCCGAGGAACGCTGGGCGCGCGGACGACGGCGAGGACGACGCGCGGACGCGACGGAACGGGGAAGAACGGGTAAACGATCGCGCCGGACGGAGCGCGGTGGGCGATGCGGAAGGGTTGTCGGGGGGGAACTAGCCGGACGCAACGACGTGGCGGGCGTGGGCACGGGGACGACGCGCGGGGGGTACGGACGACGAGAGTGACGACGTCGAACGGACGCGGACGAGACACGGACGGCGCGGACGGGCGACGCGACGTACGCGGGGGGGGAGACGACGGACGGGGGCTACGCGAACGCGGCGCGGGAAGCTCGACGGGGGCGGGGAAGCGACGGGGACGCACGGGCGGGGTAGAGACGCCGCGGGCGGGGTAGAACTCGGTTACGAGGAACTCGGGACGCGGCGGACGCGGTGACGGGGCGGGCTAGCTGCGCGAAACGTACGACGGGGCGGGACGGGGTCGACGGGGCGTCGAACGCGAGAAGGACGGCGCCGGACGGGACGTACGGACGCGGACGCGGACGCGGCGCGGACGACGACGACGGTGGGCGGGACGGGGTGCGCAAAAGAACGCGCGGACGGGCGGTAGGTGGCGCGCGGGGACGGGTCGGCCCGCGCGACGCGGGGCGAACGAAAACGGGCGGCGGGGAACGACGCCGCACGGAGTCGAGCGATGATCGACAACTGACGAAACGACGACGCGGCGGGGCGCGACAGGGTACGCTGCGCGGGTCACGGGGGCGGGGACGGCACGGAACGTAGCGGGACGGCACGCGTGGGCGGACGACGCGGACGACGAGACGACGGGGGGCGATACGGACGGGCGAAACGGCGCGAACGAGCGCGTCGCGACGAAACGAACGTACGGGACGCGGCGGGAACGGCGAGACGCGGGGAACGCGTGGCGGCGGAAGCGAGGCGACGGCAGAACTGAAGATCGCACTGCGGAAGAGGCAACGAACGCGACTAGGACGGGTAACGACTTAGACGAGCGACGCGCGGGACGGCAATGACGCGACGACTGCGACGGAACGGTAAAGTGTGACCGGGGCGACGAACTAACGCGAGGGACCGGCGACGCGGGAGCGGGCGACGGGAACGGTAACTGGGACGCGCGCGGGGTGAGGGACGCGCGGAACGGCGGACGAACGAGCGGGCTCGGACGAAGAAACTGCGATGGGCGCACGAAGGGAAAGAAACGGGGACGAAACGACGACGCGGGGACGCGGCGGCGGACGCCGCGGCCTACGAACGGGGCGGCCGGCGCCGGACGCGGCGGGAGACGCGCGAGACGGGGACGGGTACGCGGGGGGGCGCGACGGGGGGACGGGAGCGGTGACGCGCGACGGCAGGTTTACGCGGAAACGCGGGGACGACGGACGCGCGACAACGCGGACGCGGGCGCGAACGACGCGGACGAAACGCGACGCGACGCGAACAACGGGGTAGGCGCTCGAAGCGACGGGCTCGCGGGTGGGACGACTGGGCGCGACGACGCGACGAGGACGCAGTCGGGGACGGATGGCCGACGACGCTCGGCGAGACGCACGGGGGACGGGGGGCAGGGTGACGCGACGGACGACGGCGAGCGGGAGCGGCGGACTGACGGAGGAGGGGGGAACGACGGGGGACGACGGAGGACGGGGGAACAGGGTGCTTCGCGCGGACGCGGTAGCGACGCGCACGGAGAGACTAACGACGGGGAGAAGGACGACGCGCGCGACGACGGACGACGGACGACCGCGGGGGACGGTACGCGAACGTGCCGGAAGACAGCGGGGTGCGGGGTCGTCCGACGGGGGCGGGACGGCGGCTCGCGGGACGGGGGGAGGTGGCGAACGACTACGGACGGCGACGCGGGCGGGACGCGCGTCGACTTGGCGGACTGGGACGGATACACGTCTGCACCGGACGCGACGGCGGACGGCGCGTGGAACGCGCGACGGGTCGCACGACCGCGGTGACGGACGCGCGCGACGAAAACGGACGACGGGACGACGGGAGCCGTCGCGCGAGACCCGCGAGGACGACGGGCGAGCGGGGACGAGGGGGGTCCGACGCGGCGACTTAACGAGGCGGCGGCGGTAGGGCGGTCGCGGACGACGGGACGCGAACGAAGCGGCGGGACACGACGGGCGCGCGGGACGACGGGCGCGGACGAAGACGACGGAGACGGGGCGGAAAGCGGGACGCGGGCGAAACGGATCGGAGACGCGCGAACGGCGCGCACGAGGCGGGGCGGAACGCGGCGCACGACGGAAACGCGCGCAGTCGCGGATCGGCGAACGGCGAGCGGGAGCGGAACGCGGACGGCCAGGGGACGGACGTAAACGTCGGGGGGGGGACGCGGCGAACGCGTAGTCCCGAGCGACGATACCGGCTGGGGGACGCGCCGGACGGACGGCGACGCGCGACGACGACGACGCGCGCCGCGGGGAGCGGGACGACGAACGGGGAACGACTTGCGGGGGACGAACGAGGCGAGCGGAACGGCGCGCGGGACGGCGACGGCGGAGCCCGAACGCGGAGACGCGAAGCGGGGAACGAGAACGGACGCGGGGGCGAACGACGCGCGCGGCGCGACGGCACGAGTTTACGATACTCTAACGGGCGAACTCTCGAAACTGGCGAGCGGAACGGGGGAACGGGGCGGGCGACGAGTCGCGGCTGACGACGAGGCGGACGACGACGGGACGGGGACGGACCGGGACGGTCGGGAACGCGAGACGGAGCGGGGTCGCGTTGTGGAGAGCGATGACCGGGAAGCAACGTCGTCGCGGGACGCGGTAGCGCGCGCGGAGGCGACGAGAGGCTTGACGCGTGAGGCGACGCGGCGAGGCGACGGCGGACGGGCGTGGAACGCGGAGGAGGGAACGGACGGTAGTAACGCGGAAGACGCGGGCGACGGGGAGAGCCTAGGAAACGCACAGGACGACGCGACGGTGGCGGAGACGCGCGGAGGGAGGGCGCCGCGAGCGACGCGATGGGGGCGGTGGACTGGGGCGGGCGGCGTCGAACGGACGGTGTACAGAAGGACGGTACGCGGCGAGACGGGAGTCGCCGGGGGACGGGCGGCAGCGCGGAACGGCGCGAGAGGACTGGGGGGAACGGGAGAACGGCGACGCGCGAGAAACGCCGGACGACGACGCGACGGATCGGACGCGGGGGGGGGGGACGCGGACGGAGAACGGATGTGACGGGGCGAGACGCGAGAGGGAACGGGTCGAAACGTGCGGAGAACGGAGGGGCGGAGGACGCGGCGAACGACGCGTGACGGGCAAACGCGAGGTTACGACGCGGGGCGCGGGAGGAGACGGGGGGTGGGCGGGCGACGAGAAGGGGGACGACGGTGCATGGGGGCGGTGTACGCGGCGGCGACGAGGACGGAACGACGACGACGCCGGCGGGTCGGGGACGCGACGTCGCGCGTAGACGCGGGACGACGGCGCGACGACGTGCGCGACGCGCCGGACGAGCGGGGACGACGACGCCGCACGGGGGCCGCGACGCGACGCGGGTACGCGGACGACGCTGGACGGCGCGACGCGAACGCGCGAGGGTGACGGCGGGGCGAGGCGCGGGAGTGACCGCGGGGACGCGAACGCGCGAACGCGCGCGCACACGAGCGGGCCGCATGCGAAGGACGGCGGACGCGCCGGACGAGCGACGGACGGGTCCGAGGCGACGAACGGTAGGCGGGCGGGTGGTCACGAGCGGCGGACGGCCGGGAACCGGCACGAGGACGGAAACGCGAGCGGGCGCGGCGGAGGGCGACGCAGCGTACGCGGCGACGCGCGGACGGAGGACGGGAGACGACGCGACGCAGGAACGAGACGGCGCTCGCGGGACGGAGGGGACGAGACGCGGACGACAACGAGCGCGGAACGAGAACGACGAAGGGGTAACGACGCGACGACGGTGGCACGACGACGATGGGCGCGGACGCGAACGGAGGCGCGTCGACGGCGGAGGGTACGAGGACGACGGGGGGGGACGCGAGCGCGGGGACGGACGACGTGGCTGGGAGACGCGGGGCGGGAGGTGGCGCGCGGCGAGGACATACGCGACGAGCGGTAACTCGGGTCGCGGGGGGGACAACGCGGGGCGGGCGGACGGACGCGGCGAACGAGCGTGACGGGCGGTACGACGGCGGGGGAGAGGCTAGGGGGAACGGACGCGAACGTCGAAGGAGAGCGCGACGGACGCGGGCGGCGCGGGGACGACAGCGGGGAGCGGACGGCGCGCGAAGTAACGGCGTTCGGGGCGTGGAGAGACGGGAAGGCGGCAAACGGCGCGTCGGAGCGACGCGCGGGGGACGCGAAGTACGCGCGACGCGGGCGGGATGGCGGCGCGGCACGGCGACGAGCGGACGCGGACGGGCAAACAACGGACGGGCGAACGCGCGCAACGCGCCGGCGAACGGGACGTGCGCGGCGCGACGCGCATAGACTGGACGGAGGGGGGCGACGCGGCGACGCGCGGTCTTACGGCTACGGCCGCGAGAACGCCGACGCGCTCGTGAAAACGGGAACGAGGGGGTGCTTACGAGGATGGGAGAAGGCAACGCGTAGCGCGGGACGAGCGGCGCGTCGTCAAGGGACGACTGCGGAAACGACGTGGCGGGACGAAGCGTTCGCCGACGCACGAGTACGGAGGAGGGCGCGAATTGGCGAAACGCTGAGCGGGGTCGTGCGAAACGACTGCGGTACGGGAACGACGAGCGACGGAACGAGGACCGCGACGCGACGCGGGGGACGGCGGGGGGACGAAGAGGGGCGGACGCGGGACGACGCGGCTCACGCGGACGACGGGACGCGGCGAGTACTTCACGGAGACGGACGCGACTGGTAGGTCACGGCGAGACGGCGGGCGGGGACGGCGGGGGCTGACGGGCGGACGGACCGAGCGTGGGTACGACTCGGGACGGGAAGGGGCGGAGCGCGGGGCGAGACGGCCGGAACGGTGGGGAAGACGTACGGAACGGTCGCGGGCGGGACGGCGCGACGCGCGATAACGGGGACGGCTACGACCGGGCGCGGGCTCGAGGCTTGGACGGGCGCGCGAAACGGGGCCGCGCGAAGGCGTGTAGACGAGGACGGACGACGCGTTAGCGCGTTCGCAGCGCGGGACGACGCGCGCGAGGAACGGAACGCGTACTCTCGCCGAGCGACGCGAACGCGGCCGAACGGACGGGGGGAGAACGGGCGTGACGGTGGCGGCGACGACGTCGACGACGACGCTGGCGAAACGCGGAACGAAGAAACGACGGCGGGGCGCGACACGAGGGGAGGCTCGGTCGACGGACGAAACGAGGCGACGGACGAACGGCGGACTCTCGGAGGGGGCTGTGACGGCGGAACCGGGACGGCGGCGAGCCGCTGTGCCCGACGCCGACGACCGATGCGGCGACGACGGGCTTGGCGAGCGGGGGGACGTTGGAACGCCGCGAGTCGCGCGGCGCGAATCGGCCGACGCGTGACGACGACGGCGCGCGGGAGGCGCGAACCGACGGGGGCGTTGGGAGGGCAGGGGCGTGACGGGACGACGACGGCGACCGCGACGCGTCGAGGAAAACGACGACGGACTGGCGACGCGGCTCGTGAGCGCGAACGTACGGGAGAAAGATGACGCGTTGGGAACGGGCGCCGAACGGGACGCGAGCGCGCGGAACCGGCGGCGGCCGCGGACGGACGGACGCGACGGGGGGACGAGCTGAGGGGCGGACGGGGCGGGGGTCGGCGAGGAAGACGGGCGGGCGAGGTGACGACGGAAAAGGGAGACGACGCCGACGGGGAAGCGCGAGGCCAACGGCTGACGGCAGACGGAGGGGGCGCGCGCGGAGAGGCGGGGGGCGGGACAGAACGCGCGCGACGCTCGAGACTGGGGACGGCCGGACGCGGACGCGCGCGGCGCGACGTCTGCGGGCAGAGGGGACTCGGGGTCGGCCGGACGAACGGGGCGGGGGCGCGGTGCACGCGGGAGCGGCGAACGCGTCGGTAAGGTGCGGGGGACGGAAAGGAAAGCGAACGACGAAGGCGGAGACGCGACGGGGCGCGGTCGGACGAAACGAAACGGGTGCGTCGACTCGGACGCTCTGAACGGACGGGCGGACGACGCGGGAGGAAGAAGCGGGGGGCGATAACGCACTACTGTAACGGTAAGCGCGCGCGGGCGGATCGGTCGCCGGGCGGGCGGCGACGACGGCGTCCGCGCAAGGGGGTGGCGAAAGCCGCGCACGGCGACGCGGCGCCGAACGCGCGGGTCGGGCTCACTGGGGGAACGGTACGGACGGAACGCGAACGCGGACGGCCCCGGCGACGGGACGCCTAGTGACTGGACGGCGAACGCGCGTCGAATGGCGGGACGGAGCGGGGGGGGAATCGACGAGGGGGCGGCGACGGCGAGCGGGGCGGCGAAGGGAAACGAGCGACGACGGATACTCGCGACGGAGGCGGGCGGACTCACGGCGCGCGCGAACGTGGGAGCGGTGGGCGGAACGAACGGGGCGGTACGACGGGGCGGCCGGTATAGAGACTGGGGAGGGGGCGAGTGACGGACTATGACGACGACGGTACGTTACGAACGAACTGTACGAGCGCGAGGAACGACGCGGCTACGCGGGCGACTAGACGAACGCGATGCGGGGGCGGAACGGTACGAACGGGACGCGCGTAACGGGAGCGGACGCGTGCGAACGGGAGGAATGGGCAACGCTCGACGGCCGCGGAACGACTACGGCGCGCGACGCGACGGGGCGCGGAAGGGTACGGACGCCGGACGACGCTTGCGGACGGTCGGCCGAGCGGCGGCGCGCGCGTGGACGTGCGACGCAGGGACGCGCGCGAGGGTGGGGCGGACGGAGACGGGCGGACGGGGGGACGACGCGACGGTAACGGGCCCGGAGGCGTACGTGCGCTGACGTGTGACTGACGGAGGTGAACGCGGGACGCGGCGGACGAACGCGACGTGACGGAGCGGGGGACGAGGCGCGCGATCTGGGCGGACGTTACGCGGCTAGGCGCTACGAAAACGGCGGGGGGGCGCGAGAGGTCTACGGGGGCCGTCGACGACTTGGCGGCGGGGACGGACGACGATCGGAAGAGGCGACGGAAGACGACGACCGCGGGGGACGTACGGCGGCGGGCGCGGACGTGAACTGCGAACTCTCGCTACGGCGGGACGAGTCCTCACGGACGAACGCGCGGGAACGTCGGGGGACGGACTGACGCGGAGTAGGGGGCTGGCGACGGGGCGGACGGAACGACGAGAGGAGGCAGCATCGCGAACGACGGGTGCGCACGGCGACGAAGGGGGAACGGGAGACGGGGACGAACCGGCGAAGCGGCGGGCGCACGACGGGGGAACGGGGCCGGACGGAACAGGCGACGACGCACGGACGGCGGGGCGCGGTCGAACGGAGAGACGGCGGACGGGCGCGGAGGCGACGGCGCGGGCACGAAAAACGGACGGAGCGAGACGCGGACGAACGGACGCGACGACGAGCGCGGACTGACGCGGGGGAGTGAGAGACGGCTCCGGTATGGACGCCGCGACGGGCGCCGTCGGCGACTGGACGGGCTCGACGTAGGGCGGACGAGGCGGGCGCGAGGACGGCGGGACGACGTCGCCGACACGGCGGCGAGGGCGCGGGAACGGGTACGCGGGACGCGACGCGTAGCGACGGAGGAACGCGGACGGCGCGGGGGGACTCGTCGGGACGCGTACGGGGACGACGTGGCTCGCGGACGCCGCGTACGTACGGGCGGACGGCGTGAACGAGGCGAGAGACGGAGGACTGCACGGGGACGGTCGTAACGCCGAAAACACGACGAAAGCGGGTGACGGACGGGCGCTGCGCGGGCGCGGGGACGGCGAGCGGCGGCGGCACGGCGACACGCGCCGAGGCCGCCGCGTCGGGGGCTGGGAACGAGGAGCGGCGTTCAGTAGACCGGCGAACGCGAACGACGAGGCGGACGCGGCTACGAGCACGGGGCGGAGACGACGCGTACGACGCACGGAAGCGGGACGTGCGAACGACGCAACGAACCGAAACGACGGACGGGCGCGACTCGAACGGCGGGAGGGGCGCGCGGGACGCGGGGACGGCTGAGGGAGCCTCGGGAAGCGGGCTAGGCGGGAGACGCTCGGGGACGGACGGGCGGTGACGACGACGCGGCCGGGCCGGCCGGGGGCACGCGGACGGGGCGCGCGCGACGGGCCGGGGCTACGGACGCGCGGTGAGAGGCCGCGGGGGGTAACGACGACGCGGGAGACCGGCGGAACGCGCGCGAACGGGGGATGCGCGGGGCGGGGGAGACGACGCGCTACGTAACGCGGCGCGCGCCGAAACGAGAGGAACGCGCGACGAGAACGGGCGCGAAAACGCGGGGACGACGTACGGCGACGTGGGGGACGGGGGGACGACGCGAGGACGCGGCTCGACGGTAAAACGACGGCGTAGACAACGCGGGGACGTGCGGGGCGAGGGACGCGACGGAACGACGGAACGAGAGGGCGGCGGCGACGCGCGCGCGCGGACGACGCGCGACGCAGCGTTCGCGGACGACGCGCGGAAGACGGACGCGGGCGGAGTACGACGCGCGGACGGACGGACGCGAAACGGCGCGAGGCTCGCGCGGGGAAGGCGGACGCGGGGAGACGAGACGGACGGGGGACGCGGAGGCGCGTCAGGGCGCTGGCGGACGCGGGGAGCGTCGCGGGACGGGCCGTGGGACGCGAACGAAC